>PVKS010006297.1:0-79312 GCA_004027875.1 Aplodontia rufa
TAATTCTTTTTTTTTTTTTTAAAGAGAGAGGAACAGTGAGAGAGACAGAGAAAGAGAGAGGCAACTTTATTTAGTTTTTCACATGGCCTTAGTTGTTCCAACACTTAGTTGTGTACGTGGTGCTGGGGTTTGAACCTGGGTCCTTGTGCTCGCTAGGCAAGCGCCGAAACCGCTGAGCCACCACTCCAGCCCCTTGGTCTAATTCTTGAAATGGAAATTTAAGTCATGGAAAGAGCCCCTAATATTTGCCTTTATGGACATGAATTTCTCTCAGAGCATAGATTAAACGGCATCCCAAAAGTTTTACATGTAGTATTTTTATTGTCATTCATTCAAAATATTTTAATTGTAATGTTTTCTTTGACTCACAGATTTTTGTAGAAATATATGTTTTCTGCTTTCAAACATGTCAGGGTAGTCTAATAAACTTCATGTCATCACCTTCTAGTTTAATCCCATTGTAGTCAGAAAACACAGACATTTATTTAAGTATTTATTTATTTATTTATTTATTTTGAAATGGACAAAAATTAACATTTATGGATCCATTTTTGTTTAAAAGAAAGGAGGCGGGATGAACCGTTCTGATGAGTTTACCCTGAATTGCACTAAAACTTAGATCCCAGGACAATTCTTAAAACAGTCCCCCATTCTTCCTGATCAAGCCATGGTTAACACCTAAATGACTACACCATTTTAGAAGTTGGTGAGTCCCAGATGTATTCTGATGGAGAATACAGTCTTTTAAATTTCATTTCTTTAAAAATCTTGTTCAAACTTATTTTTAGACGTTAAACCATCTTTTTCTGTCCATTTTTGTGTGCACTTGAAAAGATTGGCTATTCTCAAAATGTGAAGTAGTGATCTTCATAGTTAATGTTTAATCATCTCTGTATTTACTAAGTCTTCATCTGTTTTATTACTGAGGAAAGTGTGTTAGAATCTCCAATATAAGCCTACAACTGTGGATTTCTCTCATCTTGAGTTTAGTCATACTTCCCCTGCCCATACATCTGCACAGGATTCACAGGGGTGGGTGACTGCAAGAGAAACCGACCCCGGTGCTGTGAAGCTTCACATCAGCCTCAGAGAAGGTGAAAGAGGAGATAAGGTGGGAACTAGAGAAGCTGCAGATGTCTAGAGCCAGCCTGTGCCACCAAATGAGCAGCAACAGGCAAAACCGCACATTGCCAGGGCTCATAAGCCACCCTCAGAAGGAAAAATTATACTCTGCTGCTTCGATTCTGTGCAGAGGATGAGCTAAAGTAAAGCCACACCAGAAAGAGAATTCTGGGCGATGCCATTTTGGATTATCTAAATTCACTCTGTATAAAGCCACCACACATTGCCAAGGTAGGGCCTAAGACACTCATGAAGCAAATTGTTATTCATTAACTCTGAAGGCTATCTGAAGCTACAGGACTGGGACAGTCTGTAAGGATTGAAGAGAGAGCAGAGGATAGGTAACGTCCAGCCCGCAACTTACCAGGTTTTTGTTGTTGGTGGTGTTTGTTTTTTAAGAGAGAAGGAGAGAGAGAGAGAGAGAGAGAGAGAATCAATTTTTATTTAGTTTTTTACATGGCTTTCATTGCTCTGACACTTAGTTGTGTACATGGGTGCTGGGGTTTGAACCCGTCCACTTGCACATGCCAGGCAAGCGCTGTAAACACCAAGCCACGGCTCCAGCCCTCTACTAATAAATAAATACATGTCGTGTGGAGAGGTGACTCAGTGGTAGAGTGCTTGCCTGGCTGGCAGGTCATGTGTTCAATCCCCAGCACCACATACACAAATAAAGGAAAACCAAAAAACAGATTGAAAAATTAACATACTCTCTTAAAAAAATAAGTATATGTAAAATATTGCTCAGAATGTGTGAATCATAAATCAATTGCTCATTCTTTAAACAAGTAACTTGGTAAACTTAGGTTTTTATTTTTTATTATGTGTATGGCATACATTTAAGTTGTCAAAGAGTAAATCAGATTTTTTAATGCTACAATTTCAAATTCTACTAGCAAGTTTGTTTAAGCACAAAGCAAAGACATGTTTTTCTCTCAAATATTCATAACGTATCACAACAATATCACATTGGCATTCCAATGGTCATTAATATTTGAATCCTTTGAAGGAAATGGAAAATGAAAGTTAACACATAGTGGGTAGGGGATGTGAGACTATGTGCCTGATGCTAGAACAATCCTCAGATGTGGCCTTTTTGCTTATGAATTAAGGTTTGGGTTGTGTGGGTTTGGGATAACAGCATTATATAAAAACAAGGAGCATTATATAAACACACACTTACTTTTGCAAATTGTGCTGGAAAGAGGGGAAATGAGGTGAGATTTTCCTCAGAAATGGCCCCTTACCAGGCTCTCAGAAGATCTTTAGCTCTGAGCAGTTTCCCAGAGGACACACAGTTGTCATGGAGACAGGCAGGACCTCCTTCTCTACTCTGAGCAGAAACAGCAGGGCTGAGCGTGGGAACACAATGGTGAACCTTTTTTGCTGCGGGCAGTGGACACCACGTCATGATCTAATGCATGAAAAAGGGGAGAAAAAGAATACCAAGACATCTCCCCGACACACAAACACACACACATAACCAGTGATATTAAGGAAAATAAGGATACTATTTAATCACTTATTTACTTAGCTAAAATTTCAATAGATGAGAGAGTGCTATTTTTTAAAAAATCATTTATTTCTTCTAAGGTCCAATAAAGGCAAAGCAACTGCTATTCCAACATGATTCAATCTTTTTATATAATAACAAATGGTCACTAGTAATAAGAATAAACACCTAACATTATAAAAAGAATGTTTCAATTCATATGCCAGTATAGTCACTCATATCTTTCAGTCATTAAATGCCAATAATGTATACAGAAAGATATGTACAAGCTAGCAGTTTTTTTAACTTAAGCAAAAAAAAAAATGACTGAAGCAAACACGAATAGAAATATGTCATCCGTCAGTACTTACCAAGAACGTCTCTTTTATAAACATGCCTGATTTTTACTATGAAGTAGAGCAAATTAATTCAACTAGGACTTTAAAAATAATTTAAAGTGAAAATGTGAGCTGGTGATATTAAACAGTATTCTTTATGTTTCAGCTGTGTAGAAAAATATAACACATTTCTTCCTTTTTTTCCTGTAGTCTCATTAAATTCAAAGCATAGCTAATTTGGTCAGAAAATCTGTTTTGACATCTTCCATGTAAATAGACATCCTGTATCCTTTTAGCAGAGTATATAAAAGAAAAGAATATATAAATATAAAAATATAATAAAGTTAATAGAATAATAAATTTACATATAATTTACTTATAAACTGTTTGATTGATTATAGAAGGCTACTTCACTTGGAAAAAATTCCAAAGAAAATTAAGAGAATCGCTTTTGAATATCTGTTAAAAACCTTTAAACAAAAGTGCTGTGCATATCTTTTTTGTATAGTATTCAATAAACATGAACTATATACAGCACCAAAGTTGCCAATGTATTGTTTTTATTTATTTATTTATTTTAAAGAGAGAAGGACAGTGAGAGAGAGAGGGAGCGACAGAGGGAATCATTTTTTATTGAGTGTTTCACATGGCTTTCATTGCTCGGCACTAGGTTGTGTACATGGGTGCTGGGGTTTGAACCTGTGTATTTGCACATTTGGGGCAAATGACCGCCGAGCCACAGCTCCAGCCCCCAATGTATTGTTTTAAAGGATAGAAGGAGTATAAATATGGATAGAATTTTTGGCTTAATTAAGGAAACAAGCTTGGGTATAGCTCAGAGGTACAGCCCTTGCGAAATATGTATGAGGGCTTGGGTTTGTTCCCCAGCACCCAATACATGAATAACAAAACAGTTTTATTCTTTGAAGACATTTATTCCTCCAGTTTCTGAGACCACTTCAAGCATATAAATAGAGGTATGTAACTTAATGCCTCCATAGTCCTTTCTGTAAAAAACATGGGCTGCAAACCACCAATGA
Source organism: Aplodontia rufa (assembly GCA_004027875.1). Lineage (NCBI taxonomy): Eukaryota > Metazoa > Chordata > Mammalia > Rodentia > Aplodontiidae > Aplodontia > Aplodontia rufa. Next base: position 3,993 of record PVKS010006297.1, read on the forward strand.
ATAAATTTTACATAAAAACGGTTCTACATGGAAAGGCGACATGCCCCTCTTCGGGAGCACTCATGCCTACCTGACATTCTAAAGGGTGTTAGGAATCCATATGGCTTAGGGGCATAGCATGACAATATGGTTCATCATGGCAATGAAAGATCAAAGGTAAAGAGAAATGATGGTGATTACGATCAGTCCTCAGCTGTTTATTCACAGTGCTTTTGATGACCCTGAATTTGATGACTAATCTGACTTTTTACCTAAAGCCTTATGTGTCCTCTGACTTTGTCTCCAGTTGTTTCTTCCCTTTCTCTCTCATGAGCAGTGTGTTGTGGAGGTATCTCCATACCCACCTTCCCCCAACATGCACATGGAATTTATTGGTTTGGATATAAGATGTCTCCCCCAAAAGCTCAAATTAGACAAAGCAGGAATGCTCAGGGTGAATGATTAGGTTATGAGAGCTGTTACCTAATTGGTGGGTTGATCCATTTCTTGGGAATGGATTATCGTGAGCCAACTGTGGGCTGTAGGGCAAGGCTGGAGGAAGTAGGTAACCGTGGGTGTGCCCTGGAGGATTTTATATCTTTTCCTTGCTTTTTGTGCTCTTTCTCTGCTTCCCAGCTTAGGATGTGAGCAGCTTTCCTCTCTCAGGGCCTTCCACCATGATGCTCTCTGCCTCACTCAGGCCCAGAGTGATGGAACTGGCCAACCATGGATTGAACCTCTGAAGCCATGGGACTAAATAAGCATTCGCTCACCCAAGTTGTTCTGGGCAGACATTTTGGTCACAGCAACCAAAAACTGACTAATACAGAGACATTAAACAAAACAAATTACCAAACAATTGAGGCAGTCAATAACACACACACACACACACACACACACACACACACACACACACACACGGAAGCTCCTTGTATTTTCACTGAGAAAGCTTCCAACCAATTTTCCCAGAGGGAAAGTGGGAAAAGAATATTTCTAATCCTGGTTTACCTTTTTACTCCTTCCAGGGAAGGGCATGCAATGTTCCTGACAGGGATTTTTAGTAAAATGAATCATGAAAATTTGATTTCTGCCTTCTGAGCTCTAATTGTGGGTCTGCCTGCCTGCAAAAAGACATTCGGATTTGCTGTGGGCTGCAGTCACCCATGCAGACCAGCTTTGCTTCAGCAAAGGGCTGTAATTGTCCAGTCATGTTTGTAATTGAAGTGAGTAAGTTTGGCCTCCCCCAACTGCAATATATGCACAGTGGTGTTTGTGTGTGTATGTGTGTTTGCATGGTGTGATTTTCCTTGTCACATTTTTAAATTCAGTTCCAAGAAGCTAACTCCACTTTAAATATGCAATGATTTCTTAATTCACAGTTACTGTATATTGATTAAAATAACAAAATTTAATCAACTTTCTCAGGTACCACATTTAAGTAACTCTAAAACAAAGACTGCCATAGAAATCTGTGCACTAGAATTGGGTCACATTTTTGCATATACTATGCACAATTATTTTGAGGTATAATTCCTTCATGTGCATGGAAATTTTAGAGTATGCATTTCCAACTATCATCTCCGCTCCAAATCACATGATTTTCATTCTGCTGCTTGAAAATATAAGAATGTATTTTAAAGAGTAAATTGTCCACTTTAAACAAAGTACTAAAAAAAGCATGATAGGAGCAATCACCTCCTATAAAATATAATGGTGCATGTTGCCCTCCAGTTTAAGATGGCCCACCATCCTTACTTCGTACCACTCATTGTGGAATTGAACTTCTGGGCGGGCCAGCCAGTTGAAAGCAGGTTCTATGCTGTTGTCTCCTTCTGACACTTTGGTCCAGTTTCCTAATTTGTTTCTGGAAGCTGCAATACTTATTTGTCTAGAATTATAAAGGCCTAGGAGCTTTTAACAATACTGTATTTTAGAAGAAAATGAAGCAATAAATATGCAGGCATAATATACAAATGTAAAGAATTTTCCACTTTATCTTACAATGACTATAAATTGATCAGAAGAAAAAGTAAAACAATGATACTATATGAGGAGTGTTTATAAAATTCTATATTATTTATCCCTCCTTTGACCCCAGTGGGATAAATTTGAATTAATGCTGTTTTAAAGATATACAGAAACTGGGGCTCAGCTCTACTAAGTAAGTCAAAGTCAGTGGCAGAACCAACTTCCCAATCTAGGTCTGGCTGGGGACTAACCTGCCCAAATTCAAATCTTGTTAGGTCTAATGGCTCTAAAAAACTGTCCTTAGTTATTCCAAAAACATCCTTAGTCACTGTTTTTTCTAAAGTCACGTAGTATGTTACTCAATTCTTATCAAATATCTTTTTATAAAGAAAATCAGAAGGTGTAAGAAAATATAAAAGAAAACTCTCTTGTTACTGCCATTGAGCTTAAAATAATCTAATTTCAGAACAATTTATTGTGAGTTTGAAGGCCTGATTACATGAGCTGGTCTGTTCTAGACCAGGAAAGATTGATTAAATAGACAATGTCTTACCCAATTAAGGTCAGGCAGCACTGACACACACACACGAGAAATAATTAAGCACCTGCAGTTCAACATGAAATAAAGTATATAAATAGAGGCAGTGAAGAGGTCAAAGCCAAATGCAGGCAAGACAACACGCAAGACAACAGGAAGCTTCAGAAAGCTTCACAGTTAACACATTTAAAGAGCACCTACTGTGCCTAACACTATGCTAAATGCTGAGAAAACAACGCTGACCAAGAATATGCATACTCTTTCCTCTCACAGAGTAGGAACCCAGTGTACAAACAGCAAAACCAGAGCTGCATGTTAAGTGTGAATGTGCAGGGCTCTGGGGAACAGACAAAAAGCTACCCAAAGGAACGAACTACCTGTGATTATACAGCCTGCCAAAGAGTAATAACATTTTGTGACTTACGAAATGGACTAAATGAAGGGCTGGGTATAAGAATGAAGCAGAAGGAGCTGGAGCGGTGGCTGGGTGGTTACAGCACTTGCCTGGCACGCACGAGTATGCAAGTTCAAACCCCAGCACTATATACACCCGTATGACGGGTCCAAGGAATGAAAGTTATGTGAAAAACTAAATAAAGATTGTTTCTCTCTCATTGTCCCTTCTTTCTTTAAAAAAAAAAAAAAAAGAATGAAACAGAAGATAGTTTTGAATCCAACCAAGATAGGAATGATAAACTACTGTAAGAGTCTGTCTTTGATGAGAGGCTTAAATGGTTATTTTGTACTGGCAATTGAACCTAGGTGAACTTAACCAGTGAACCACATCCCCAGCACACCCTCCCCCCCTTTTTGTTTCTTTTTCTTTTCTTTTTGAGACAGGATCTCACTAAGATGCTCAGGGCCTTGCTAAATTGTTGAGGCTGTTTTCAAACTCGTGATCCTCCTGCCTCAGCCTCCCAAGACACTGGGTATACAGGTGTGCACCACTGCACCCGGCTTAAACATCACTATTGTCATCTATTCTTCTGCTAATAGCACAGTCTTGATTACTGAAGCTTTCTAGTAAGTCTTTTTTTTTTTTTTTAAGAAAGAGGGGATAGTGAAAGAGAGAGAGAAGCAATTTTTGTTTAGTTTTTCATGTGACTTTCATTCCTGGGACACTTAGTTGTATATGCGGTGCTGAGGTTTGAACTCGCGTACGTGCGCATGCCAGGCAAGTGCCACAACCACGAGGCCACCACTCCAGCCCCTCTAGTAAGTCTTAAACAAGGAGAAGAGTGGCAATCCTCTGACTTAGTAGATAAAGTCAACTAAGATTTTTTGTATTTTAAATGTAGGCCAAATGATAATGTTAGAAGATAACTGAGTTCAACCCAAGTCACTAGGGAAGTAGAACCAATCTTCTAAGTAAACTCTTAGTTCAAGTTCATTTCCTGTTATCCCCACCAGCAACTTCCTGGATGTGAGGGATCTCTTGGTAAGAGACATAAGCACCCCAAAGCGTGAGATGGCAACAGCAGGGGCATATGCATCTCCAGTAGTTCCTGGCTCGGTGTAGATGTGCAAAGCTCAGCATCTAAATAGGAGATTTATCAACTACTTGTCAAATGGTGGAAGAAAGTATTATAACTGATGGGCCTGCTAAAATGATTTATTCTGAAAGCATTTTTAAAAGGCAACTTAACTGACAGGAAGTTTCCTTCAATACTTGTGGTTTTCTTTTACAACCTAAATAATTAGAATTATTAATATGTGTAAATAGTATTTCCACGAAAATTCTGTTCACTAAAAGGAAATTTTGCCATAGAAGCTGAGTACTACCCTACTAGTTGGCAAGCAATAAAAACCTTAGCCTTGGAAGAAACAGCACGTGTTGATGAGAGCAGGAGGGGACAGTGCTTGCTAATCCAGACTCATCCATACTGTTTGCTTAGGTTAATGCTGGAACCAACATATTGAGGCATGTTTTTAAGGGTAGCAATATGCTTATATTCCATACAAGTTCTTCTTTTTTTTAATTTGGTTCAGCAATGTCTTACATAATGAAGGAATTCATTGGTTCACATTCATACATGCATACGTTTTGGCGGTTACTTACACCCAAATCTTGTCCAGGATCTCCCAAACTTCCCCCACTCCCCAATCTCGCGACTCTGTAGTTCCCAAAAGTTACAGATATAAATGGCCATATACATGTGATTTAAACATTGTAGTTACTGGATCCATATGCCTGATTGGGTGCATTTGGTGTTCTCATGGGAGTCAGCTGTACTCTACAATATTGAACACCCCCCTTTTCCCTTCCTGCTCCTCCTTCACTTTCCCCTCCTCCTCCTGATAGTTATTGGCCCCACGGTTTATGTCCACACAGTTCTTAATTGCTGATAATCTAGTTGGAAATTTAGTATTGAACCTGTCTGTGTTTACTACCCTGCCTTTGTCTCTTCATGAAAGAAAAGGCACACATTTACTTAAATTTTTATACCAATAAAATGATTCATCTAGGAGAGTCCAGTTTAAATGAGACATTTCCTACGTTTGTCAATTTGGGGGAGATAGTTTATCATCTCTGACTTACTCACATATGGAGCAGGACTTCTTTTCATTTGATTTTGGGGATCCATAGTAAGAATTAAAGACCAGAAAGGGACTGGTGAGTGAGCTGTGGCAGGTGGGCATCACACTGCTGATGAAAGTAGAAGTCAGGATGAGCAGTGCATTCTTGGGCAAATTGCCCTGGCTGGGCAGGAGCCAAAACACCAGGCTGCAGTCCTCACTGCAGGTTTATTCACGGGAATCAGAGTTGATGATGCACCACATCCTGCTTCTGGAGCAATTTCTGAATTGAGACTCACTTGCTGCTAAATATCAGCACAAAGTCACTGCTAGTAACGTTTAGTCTGGAAAGAAGCTTGTTTTCCAGCACTATAGCCTTCCTCGGAATTTCCACGGGGATAACTGGAACTGAAAACCCACATGAATATGACAACCACACAAAGGAAGAAAAGTTAATTCCAAGAAGTGGAAACTGGTGAATTTCTAAAAACATGAATGCAATTGAAACTATACAAAACACTGTCTAATTTTTACCTACTGTGAAATAATAGTATTACAAATCATAACAGAATGACTATAATATTTAATAATTAATTGTACTATTCGGTAGGTTCAATGTTAGGGTTGTATAACTGGAACATTTCATTCTCATGGAGACTGTATAAAGTAGATCTATTAAGATCCCCTTTTCACAGACAAGGAAAATGAGTTTGGAAGATTTGGGGAAGTCCAAAGAATGTCTGGTTCAGGGTTACACTGTCTGTGGTAGATTAAAAATGGTCACAAATTTAATCCTCCCATTAAGAAGCAGATTTATATTCCCTCCACTGGGAGGGATCTGTGACTGCTTTGACCAAGAGATTATAACAGAAGGGACTACGACAATTTCTGAATCAAGTCTCTAATTTCTTATCTCTTAGAACACTCTTTCTGAGGAAAACCCACCTCTAGGTATAAAAATTAATTGACCAAAGACAGCCTTGCTCCAAGGAAGCCCAAAATAGCCTAGTGGAAAGACCACACTGAAACTCAGTCCCAATCACTCCAAAACTATTCCTGTCCTGCCAGGACAGAAAGACATGAGAGACAAGAGTAAGGAAGCCAGTAGATGATTCTAGTCCCAGATGCTGACCATAACTGCATTAAGCACTAAAAATGAAAGCCTACTTGTTGAACAGAATCATCTCACAGAATTATGAGAGCTAATAATACATCGTTGAAGCCACTAATTTTTGAGATGCACTGTTTCACAGGAGATAGACCTTTCATCATTTGATCATAGCTGTGGTGAACGCCCGTACTAAAGCAGCAGCTCTCTGGTTTTACACCATAGATCTCCAGCGATGCACAGGACCTCTCCATGGGATCTACAGGTCAAAACTTTTTTCCACAGTGACACTAACATATTATTTGCCTTTATCACTGCTGTCATTTGTGCCAATGGTGCAGAAACACTGCTAGGTAAAATTGTCAATGCCTGTGCCTGAACCAAGACAGTGACCACAAACTATGATCAGGTGTTAGAATCTTACTGCCACACATTTAAATTTTTTAGCCCTATTTTATTCTAAAATGTGCTAGATAAAGCAATAGAAGTTGATTTTATAAATCTTGACCATTGATTTGGCCAAAGTTTTGCACATATATTAAATTGTATGGGAAAATAGGAGGTACCCGAAAACGGTTCTGCTCTATCTGCCATCTTAGGAAAAGCAACTGATGACTGAGCTGCAGGATACACTAGCGACATTTTTCATGGAGCGTTATTTTTACTTGAAAGTACAACTGACGACAAGCTATGTTTACTCAGACTTCAGTATGTGGCAAGCATTTTCTTGAAAATGAATGACATAAGCCTGTCACTTCAAAGAAAACAGCCAACACTATTTTTGCTGATGACAAAATTCAAGCTTTCAAGCAAAAATAAAAATTTTGGAAACTTGTATTTGCTGCTATGTGCTTAGCAGCTTCCCAATACGTAAAAATTCTTCTGATAAAGTCAGTGTTGATAATAACAACTGTAATTTTTTTTTGAGAGAAAGAGAGAGAGAGGCAGAGAGAGAGAGAGAGAGAGAGAAAAGAGAGAACAATATTATTTAGTTTTTTCATCTGGCCTTCATTTCTCCAACACTTAATTGTATATGTGTGGGGATTGAACCTGGGTCCTCGCACACACCAGGCAAATGCTTCAACCACTGAGCCACCACTCTTGTCCCCAAATGTAATTTTTTTATATTGTATAGTAAAATGTGCTAACATTTGGAAGGTCTACATAATCAGAGAAACAATATCTTCCAGCTGATCAATCCCTGATGATAAATACAAAATTACATGAGTCAAGTACCATTCCAAGTGCAAAACAGATGAATGGATCTTTTATATGTAAGAGAGTAGATGAACAAAGTCTGCTGACATGGATTGAGGTTCCATTACTCGGCATTTAAGAAATGCCCACTTGTAGAATGTTAGTGTACTATCATAGAACAATATCCACCCCTACCTAAAAGACTGCTAAAATTCTCCTTTGTTTTCCAACTGCTTATCTATATGATGCCCTATTTTCTTCATACATACGTTGCCAAAGCAACGTATTGTTAGAGATTGAACGTAGACGGAGGTATGGGAATCCAGCTGTCTTGTACTAAGTCATGCATTGAAGAGATTTGCAAACATTAATAATGTCATTCTTATTAATAAAGTTTTCACACTCACAAATATGTAAACTTATATTGCTATGTAGTAGTTTTACCATTGCTGGTTTAAATTAAATTAAATTACCAAATACATATTTTAAGAAATTTTCTTAGTTTTAATTCCTAATAGAGTAAATTGCAATAAATATAATCCATTTAAACAAAACACATCAGGGCTTTCGATTCGTGGAGTCCTAATGTCAAAAATTTTGAGCACCACTACTCTAAAATAAAACATCAGTTCACATAGTTTATATGCCACATGCACAAAAAAATTCATTTCTGTGTTCTATTTTCAGTAAGCAAATTCTAAATAGTAAATTCCTACTTCACATTTATAGCAATGTCCTTCTTGGTTTGACAGCAAATCTACTGAGTGGTAGTTCTGGGCTCTACGGTAGATTTAATTTTCCCAGTTTAGATACTTAATGCTGTATAACAACATCCTTAGGAAAAGTTGTTACAATCTTATTATTACACAAGGGGACAAATAAGTCAGTAGTAATAGGCTATGGGGAAAAATTCTTAAATGGGAAGAGATATTAGGAAGGTACAATTTTGTGTTATGCTTGGATTTTTTTTCTTTGAGAAAATTTCAAACACAAATTTTTGATCTGAAGCTTTTCTGGAGCAGGGCCTTAGTGAAAGGGCTGTTGCTAACTCTGCAATTTATTTTTAGTGGGAATTGCAGATAACCCCTTTGTTCTGTTTACAACCCACACACTCATGAAACATTCTCTCTTCCTAACATAAAAATCAGTTGCTGCACTGCTCTAGGAAGAGAATCATATTGTCCCTCCCAGAAGCATGACTCATTTCGATAAGGAGCTCATATTTCATCAAGATAATGTTGCCATGGTAAATAGATGCGGTACCTAGCTCTGTGTGAGCTAGGGCGCTGGAATCAGCACTTCAAGCCTACATGCAGTTATATCGATGTGAATGCATATGTGTCTGCAGACTTCAAAGCAACCGGAAGTGTGTCCTCTTTCTCCGAGCAGACATAACAAATGCTGTCAAATCATTTTGTATAGTCATTTGAAGAGTATCAACTTGTTTCCAGAGAAGCTTAAAAAATATATTTTCAATAATTAATACATTTTATTTTGAAGCAGTTTTATGTTCACAGCAAAAATGAGCAGAAAGTACAGATGGATCTCAAATACCCATGGTAGAGAGGTATAAGTCTTAGGATGGATGAAAGGACACTGAAACAACCTTATCACTCAGAGTCCACAGTCCATATGAGGGCTCACTCTTACCTTTTGTTAAACGTCCAATAGCTTTTGATAAGTGCATGATGACATATATCCACTATTGCAATTTGTGCAGAATAGTTTCACTGATCTAAAAACCCTCTGTGTCCTGCCTATTCATTACTCTCTCATCTACTTAACCTTTGGTGAACCCTGATCTTTTTACTATTTCCATAGTTTTGCCTTTTCCAGAAAATCATATATCACAAATCTTATAATATATAGCCATTTAAGGTAGGATTCTTTCACTTAGTAATATGCATTTAACATTCTTCCTTACCTTTTTAAAAACTTCAGTTCATTTTTTTAAAATGCTGAATAATGTGTCATTGCCTGGATATACCTCAGTTTAGTTATTCACTTACCTATGGGAGAACAGTTTGGTTTTGTCTGAGGTTTGAAAATGATGAATGAATTCATGTAGGCCTGAGTCTTCAGTTCACTTTGGTAAATATTAAGGAACACAATTACTGAATTGAATTACATGGTAAAATCTTGTTTACCTTCAATATGTGTCTTTATAAATTAACATGGGCTTGTAGAAAACATGTAGTTGGATCTTGTTTGTTTTTACTCTAAGAAAATCAATCTCCCCTCAACTCCTTTTCTCAATCTCTGACTTTTAACCAGAGTATTTAGAACGTTAATATTTAAAGTTATTGATAATGTTGGATTAATATCTACCTTGTCTGCTACTGTTTTCTATTCTATGCCTTTTTCTTTCCTATTTTTGCCTTCCATACTTTTCTTTTTGCTATTTTAATTGATCACATTTTACATTTTTTGGTTTTCTCTCCTTTATTATAACATCAACTCTGCTTCACATTTTACTTTGCTGTGACTTCCCTGGAGTTTGCATCATACTTTTACAACAAATCTAAATCTATTTTAAAGTAATGTTGTGCAGCTTCATGAGAAGCGCATACCTGGTAATAAAAAACAATCCTGGCTCCTATCCTTAGCTCACTGCTTCCATTTGTGACTTATACATAACAAACATCCTGTGTATATTCATATGCACATATACGTATACATGTGTATTTATTTATATATATATGTACAGGTAGCTGAATTAATTATTGCCATTATTATTTTTACCAAGCTGTTATCTCTTAGGTCAATAAAGTGTAAGAAGATAAAAGTTTTCATTTTATATTCCCTTATTCCATCTTTAATGCTCTTCTTGATGTCCATCTGAGTTTTTGTCCTATATTATTTTTCTCCTTGCTGAAGAACTCATTCTCATTATTTATGGCAAGGTCAGTCTACTGATAACAAATTGTTACCAATTTTTGCCTGGGAAACTACTTCTCCATCACTTTGAAAGACATTTTCACATGGTACAGAATTCTAGGTTGATAAGATTCTTCTCCCTTTCAACACTTTAAAAGTTCTACTCTGTTCTTCCTTGCATGATCTCTGAGGATAAGTTGGATGTAATATGTATCTTTGCTCCTCTCTAGGTAAGGTGTTTTTCTCTTCTGGCTTCTTTCAGGACTTTTCTCTTTATCTTTGATTATTTGTAGTTTGAGTATAATATACTTAAATATGTTTTTTTTTGGAATTTATCATTACCATGCACTCTAAGTTTCCTGAATTTGTGTTTCGGTCCTTGGCGTTAATTCTTGGACATTATTTCTTCAGCTATGTCTTCTGTTCCTTGTTCTTCTTTCCCTTCTAGTATTCCCATTATGCATATACCGCTTCTTTTGTGGCTGTCTCACAGTTCTTGGCTATTTTGTCCTCTTTTATTTCAGTTCTTTTCTTCTTCTTCTCTTTGTTGATTTTTGGTGTGTGCGTGTGCGTGTGCGTGTGTGTGTGTGTGTGTGTGTGCATGTTTTAAAGTTTTTGAAGTTTCTGTGGAGATGTCCTCAAGCTCATAGATTCTTTGGCCTTGTTTAGTCTACTTACAAGTTCATCAAAGGCATTCTTCATTTCTATTAGTGTCTTTGTTCTCTAGAATTTCTTTTTGACTCATTCTTAAAATGTCCATGCCTCTGATTATATTATCTTTGTTTTCTTGTGTGTGGTCTCCTTTACCCATTAAAGGCTTTAGCGTATTAATCATGGTCTTTTTTAAGTTCTTGGTGTGATAATCTGTATCTGTCTCTGCTTCCAGTCCATGTTCAGACTTTTCAAAGGTGTTTCTGACTTCTAGTGTGCCTTGTAATTTTTGCTGTTGTTGTTGAAAGGCAGACAGGATGAACTGGATAGAAGAAACTGTGGCAAACAGGCCTTTAGTAATTTGGTAGTGAGTTGTAATGGGGAGAGCAGATGCATACTATAGTCCCATGAGTAAGTCTCAGTCTTCTGATAATCCCCTTCCCTTGCACCATAAATTTCATCAGTGTTTCTCAGCTGCCCACCCCATGTACTCTCAGGGACAGGATGGCGGGAAGGCGCTGCAGTTGGATGTTTCCCTTCCCTCAAGTGAAGGTTACAGGTAGGTGTAGTTGAGTATTTAGCTTCTCCCAGTTTTATTACTGTTTGATAAAACCCAAGAATGTTAATCTCCAATTACACAGAGGGAAGGAGTTGGTAAGAACAGAATGCTCTAGAGTATTTCCAAGTGATTCATCTTACCTTGCCCCTGCCTGAAGCGTGGAGGGCTTTTTCTCCAACATTCATTGTGAGAGGTTCTGATATAGACTCTTGGAGGTAAAACTCACAAGAGTGTGGGAGCTCTCCTCTCATAGGGTACTTTTGTAGGTTTCAATTCTCAGAGTTTTGCACACTGCGTTTCCAACAGTTGGTTAATTACAGTTCAGGCTTTCTTACCCTAGGACTGATTCCACCTGAAATTTCTACCCATGTCTGCTTGATAAGTTGTGATCTATATATCCACTAGCTTTCCAATTTGGGGAGCAATAGTTTACCCTGTGATCTTACTTCTCTTAAGGCTCTAAGAAAAGCTATTGGTTTTTTTCTTTCAGTTTTTTTTTTCAGCTGATTTGTTATGAAGACAGAGTGGCTACTTAAAACCTCCTTATATACCAGAACACAAAACAGAAGTCACATAACAATACTTTCAATATTCTAAACTTCTGGCTAGAAAGTTTTGCATAAACTGTCTGAAGATTAAGGGGGAAATAAAGGATTTTGAGTTGGGCTTGCCACAGCTAGATTTATGGAATGGTTTGTAGTCATATAATGTAGTGGGACAAGACTGAAGACTCAAGAAGCAGTTAGTGGGATGGTTCATGTAAAAATGCTGAGAGCCACATGGATGCAATGGCATGGGAGCTGGAAGAGGGGAAAGGAGTAATTTTGAATACATGTGATCAGAAATTAAAAGATAAAGAAATGGAGGCTTGAAAATGACTTTCTGATTTCAGAGTTGGTGACTAGACAAAGAGGGCAGTAGCAGTGCTTAACGAGACAGCAAATACTGGTAAAAGGGGCCTGGAGGTGGGGAGGAGCAACAGGTTCCAGTTAGTAAATGTGGTATTTGGGACATTACTAGGATATCCTGCTAGAGTGAAATCCAGACCAACGAGCACCAGAAGGAATGTTATTAATCCCTAAATGGTTGACATCCTCTGAGGACTAAATCTCCCAAGGGAGGAACAAGGGGGTTATCAATACAATGCGGAATACTCAACTCCTATTAGAAGCCTAGCTGTACACAAGTAGGCAGAGAAACTCAGAAATGTCAACAATTATTACACGTAAATATGTTCATTTCAAACTACAGTATGGTGGGATTACAGAGGAGACATGAGTTCCGGAATGGATGAAGAGGGGTAGATTCTGGTCTAGGATCAGCCTTAACTTATTATCTCACTATGTCAATATCCATGTATGCATGAATATGTAGCAACAATTCCCTCCAATATGTAAGACTATGTTGAACTAAAAAAAAAGAATAAAGCACAGGGTGCCATAGAGGCTTCCTGAAATTTAGCTGTCATTGTTGCTATGACTGAGAAATTTAACATCATCACAATAATATTGAGTGCATTTCCAGAGTTCAAAGCCAGTGCTTGATGATTAATCAAGAAAAGGTAAAATAGATTTTCTTTAAGATTAGCTCCAGAATACAACTCAAAATTTGCTCTTCTACTTTAAAATATTTGTGCAAGTCAGTTCACCTTCAGTTCCTGTGACCTCACTTCTTTTAAGAATCTAAGGTAAAAATCAGGGGGGGGGGGGCAGGATCCAGAAACATTACAGTTACTTTTATAAAACTATTCCTTCCCTGATATTCCTATTATTTTCTGGAAACATGATTATAAAGGAAACTTAAAAATTCAAATATAATATCTAGAAAAGTAGATCTTTGATTTAAATTTTCAAATATTTACACTTAACAGCTTTTACTGAGCTCATATTTCAGATTTATAGAAATGCAGTGATGATTATAAAATTAACAATTCAAGCTTTCTTGGAGGCAAGGCTTATGTGTTATTCATATTGATAATCCTAGTGTTGACCCATGGCTGTCACATAGTAACTGTTCAGTAAATTATTTTTTTAATTAAATTGCTAGTATGAATTAGAAAGTTTTGTGGAAATCCTTTAAAATGCATTTCACAATATATTGTGCTCCTTTATTCACTAAAATTCTCTCTGAAAAGAAATATAAAATTTCAAATAACATGCTAAAAATTATGTTGCCCAGTAAACAGGTGACTCAGGAAAATTCACATCCTCCTGCCTTTGTGTTTTAGCACTCACATGAGAATAATTAAGAACAACAACAAAAAGAAATTGTAAAAACAAATAATTGAAACAATTGACCATGTCCAATTTATTCCAACTTACATTTTAAAAAGAGAGCAAGTTCTTTGAGTTTGCTCTCTTCTTACTCCAAAGATATTTACAGAAAAAAAAACGATAGTCCATCAAACTGGGTTGGCTTGGTATAAAGCCAGAAGCTGGACGCGCAGCCTTCTGCAGGGTAAAATATAAAGGAAATGAGTCCAAAGTCTACATTTTGAATTAATAGCTCTAGCAATTATTAATGAGACATCCTTTTTAAACCGCCTGCACCCAAGCAGGCACCAAAAAAAATCCACAGAATGTGATGTACAGGATTAACCATGTACTTGCCTAGCATTATCAGGCTCAGAAATATTTTTATTGACTTGCTAAACAGTAGAAAACAAATCATTTAAATCGTTTCTTCTAAAGCACTTGTACAGCCCTACAGATAGAATTGGTGAGCTAGTATAATGACCTAGATTTTAATATCTGCAAATCTTGGCTGGAAGCTTCTGGATTTCTTCAAAATGCAATTAAAATTTAAACAAACATATGGGAATAAGCCCTTTTGCCTTTCAGTTTCTGCAAAAGACTGTGGTATGAACAGTCTAATATTCAGTGTGCATTCATTCCACAATCTAAAATAGCTAAATGCAATTAACTCTCGAATGCTTGGTGAAATGTTCTCCCAAGAGAAACAAATGTCTTCCACAGACAAGGAGATAGAAAACGAACCACAAACACTGCACAAGAATATGTTGATCTGAGTTTTTTTAAAAGTTTAATGGCATTTTATTACAATACTAATCCTGGCTCCTTTAATTCTCTTTAAATATTTAGCTGTCTCCTGTCATCTTCTTCTTAAGAACTTGAGTTTGGCCTCAGCACAACCTGCCCACTCAAACCATGAGCTCCCCATTGTACAACTAGTAAAAAAAAGAAGAAAAAAAGAAAAAAGACCATGGGAATAAAGAAAGATCTGAGGGATTCTGGGGGCCTGGGGGTTGCTGAATAACCAAAATGCAATCAGGAGCTAGTGGAGCTTCTCCTCCATCTATCTCACCCCTGACAATTATCTCTGTGCTATTACATAAGGAAGAAATTCGAGTTTAGAACAGAGCAATCCAGGTCAAGCCACTGTCTTCAAAGCCCTGCACATGGTTTCTATTCATCTGTTTGTATCTCTCTTCTTGTGTGAACATCTATCTATCCATCTTACTATTTTTCTTCCATCAGTCTCAATATTCCACACATTTTGGTAGAATTCCTATTATATATCAGATCTCCAAGATATTGAGGTAAATAATGTCTCTGCCATTAGATGTGTCTAATGTGGAAAACTCATATTAAAAATTACACTACAATTGAGTATTTGAAAGTTGTTAATATAAATAGTTTTTATTGTGTCAGTATTGTATCATTCTTCTCATTCTAAAAGAATACATTATCTATAAAATCTTTCTTATAAAATGAGAAAGTAAAAGTTGTCTAATGACCCATTGACCTCCCACAAGATTTTAACCACTAGATTTAATACATGGATACTGTGGGTGTTAGTAATTTAGTTCTTGATTGTGTGGTTCTGTGTAAGCTTGTATCATCTAGGCTTTCTGTCTTACTGATAGCTGCTCACTATGAATATGGAAAGTATAATGTGAGCATTAAGAACTGAGTCTCTGAAAGCCATATTGTATCCCAGCTTGTCTACTCACTGTGTTATTTTGGGAAAGTCACTTATCCTCTCCTGCCTTCAATCTGAAAGTTTGCATAATAATAATTTCTACCTCATGACATTGTGTATATTAATCATGGCTTTTATTTTTCCTTTTTTCTATATTTGATGATCCTTGACATCACAAGTGTAATGGAGGGGTGACCCCTTCCAGGCTCAGTTACTTCTTGAGTTTAGCAAACAATTTGTCTATGGGCAAATTGTTATGCAAACCACCCACCTCCTTTTGTCAGGTTTTATCAGTATCCTGCAGTCCTGGATTCTATCAGCATCCGTAAGTCCCCCCAGGGCTAGGTCCAAACAATTAGGAACCAGTCCTTAACCCAGAACCCACTGACATTTTTCAATTTTTCAGGCTACAGATTCAATCCTCAGCCTGCTCAATTTTACTTACTCTGCTTCCATGAAAACCATTATAAAACTGTTGCCAATGTTTTCCCCTCATACTTCTTCCTCCTAACTGTCCTTGGTGCTTTCCTTTGTGGACCCACATGTATGCCATGCACCTGCCTTCTGGGAACTGAGTTAACAAACTATGAAGGGCACTCACCTCCTGATCTAATCACTTATCCATCCTTCAGCAATAACAAAACCCATAACAAGTTGTTATAAATATTCACTAAATCTTATATATGTATATTAGAACAGCACCTCACATTGTAAACATTCCAATATTATCTATTTTGTTTGGTATTATTTTATATAAGTACATGCATGTGGACACTAAATAGTCAACACTTTCATTCATTCCTTCATTCATTTATTCATTCATTTTGCATTTGATAAGAATTCCCTATGTGCTAAATACTGTATTAGGTACTGGGGCAACAATGGTGAATGTACAGTCTTTTCACACATGTTTATGATATTGTTAATAATGGTAATGAATCAAATTTACTACCTCTTGTTCTGTAATAGCAATCAAAAGTTTTGGAGTGACTCTATGCAGACCAACTTCTCATAATCAAAGTGGTATTACATCTTCCCTTAATTTTCTTCTCTTTGAGTTATTTTAATAAATTTGGCTTTCATGGAAATAATCTATTATTCACATTTATATCAGTCATAATCTTTCCTACCATTTTAAGGTAACAGAACCTAGAACAGGTAATTGTGGTATATGATAACTATGAAAAGTAGTTATGTAAATATCTTTCTATTAACATGTTCCACTAATTGAAATTTCAACTACCAGCATTGTGTTTGTTGATTCACAGTGAATCATAGAATATAACCCCAACAATTTGAGACACATAATTTTTGCCTGGTCATCATTCTCCATCAGTACAATTTATTTTGTTTCTTAAATGTCCTCTGCACATCTCTATATGAATTTTTCAGGTCCACTTACCTGGATGCTAATCTGTTAACTATGTTTTGAGGTACGTACCATGTTGATGCCCACTATCATTGACTCTGCCAATGGCCATAGCTCCTGCTAAGTGAACTTCACACCCAATATGCATCCCTGCCACATCAGATGAGAAAACCCCATGCAAGGATGGCCAAACTGATCACACTCAGAACCTGTCCACTTTTCACAGAAACACAATCTATAGATAGCTGAGGCTGAACTATAAACTGTATAGCTTTTACACCAATTGCTATGTGGATTTACTAAAAAAAATATTTACTGTACACCTAGACAAAAAACTATGTACAGTACAAAACTTTTTCTATTGTAGGATAGTAACAACAAGCACATGAGTGCATAAATAATTCTTTTATTTATTTTCTTTTTTTACAAGATTTTATTTTTCATTATAGTTTTACATATTGAAGGAGTTTTTCAGAAGGCTAGACTAAGTTTTTCTTCTGCCTAACATCACAGCAGAGGACAGTGAAGGTACACAGAAATATAGGAGGTGGTTTATGCCTGGGCACGCAGGCATGAGTTTTTCATTTTGTTTTGTGAGAGAGAGAGAGAGAGCAAATCGATTTTATTTAGTTTTTCTAACTGGTTTTGATTTTCTGATACTAGTTGTGTATATGGTGCTGGGGTTCAAACTCGGGTCCTGTGCACGCAGGACAAGCACTGAGCCACCGCTCCAGGCCCCAGGCATGAGTTTTTTTGTTTTTGTTTTTGTTTTTTTTTTTCAAGAAAGAGAATATAGGGAAGGAACTTCAAGGAAATAACTCCATTGTACAACTTAAAAAATAATTACTTGACCATGCAAAGGGTGAGGAAAGGAATAGGTCAGGAGATCCTAGACTTATAAAAATCCTGAGGCAGGAAAGGATTTTCAGCAGAAGCACAATGGAAGGAAGAACAGCATGATAGATACGAAGAAGGAGGTATGGAATAGAACCCAGGGCCTCACATGCGCTATACAATCACAATGAGTTTGAATTGGTTACAACACTTCTAGTTCTTAAAGTCTATAAAGTGTGCATTTCAAATATTATCTTTCTGTAAGAAGATCAAAATATAACTTTCTTCCACTAACATATGATAAAATTGCTTTTAGAATAATTTGATATTATCTTATGCATACCTACAATATTTTAGTAAATTTCCACTTTAAAAAAAAAAGAGAGGACAATAAGAGAGTAAGAACCAATTTTATTTAGTTTTTCATGTGGCTCTCATTGCTCTGACACTTTGTTGTGACTTTTTAAAATTGATCTTTCCATGCATTTTGCTAACGTGCACTGGTTATAACATAAGCAGATACATGGCACTTAGGAAAGCTGCTTCCCTAAGAACGGCACCTTGACCAGAGTTCTACCTCATTTTGCAGAATTCCAACCACAATGTTTTCCTTTAGGCTTGGATCTGAATGACCAAGTTTTTCATGAGATATTTCCTGCAACTCCAGTCTGCTGAAATGATGGTTGCACCTCTACCACCTCTGTGAGGCTGGCTGTCTGTTAACGAGAGGTTAGAATGTGCACTTTCCACAGCCAGGGCTGACATCTTTAGGTGATTTTTCACAGAGAATTGCAGATCTCACAGTTCTTTTGTGGAGCCTTCCTTACAGCCACTAATCATCAATTAGGGCAGCCATTTGAATTATAACTTGCCACCCTGGGCCAGATTATCTGCCTTCTGTACATTCCATCTAAAACAAACAGAAATAATCAGATAATAAATTTTGGATTGTCACATAGCACACAAGCCCAGAAATAGATGATGGGAAAGACTAAGTCTGGTTTGGGTTAATTCTACTGGTTTCATTAAATAGGTGTAATTAGAAACTATAAACTATTTTAAAAATAAAAAGTCTCACTAAATTGCTGAGGCTGTCCTCAAATTTGAATCCCCCTGCCTCAACTTCCCAAGTCACTGGAATTACACGTGTGTACAATTTGCCCAGCTTGTTTTTGAATTCTTGTGATTTGTCTTCATTTGCTGATTAACATTATCATGTTTCTTTTAGTTTCTTTTAAGAAAGAGGGACAATGAGAGAGAAAGAAATAGAGAATCAACTTCATTTAGTTTTTCATGTGGCCTTCATTACTCTGACGCTTCGTTGAGTATGTGGTGCTGAGATTTGAACCCAAGTACTATGGCATACCAGCAAGAACTGTAACCACTGAGCCACTGCTCCATCCACTTCATGTTTCTTTTCAAAGAATATAGGTGATATATTTTCTGAAAACTACTATATATTTTGCAGAAACTACTTTCCGCTGCCTTATTCATGACAGAAAAGTTGATTTTATTTAAAACCTTCTGATGACAACTTTTTCCTCTTACTGTTATAGAAAATCGGTGCAGGTTTTTTGGTTCATTATCTTTCAGCATATATACAGTAGAGGAGTCATCATTATGATTTTGTTACAAACAGGCTGCTTTTCATGACTTCAATGCTTTTTAAATGTTGTCTTACTTCACTGGACTTTAAAAAAAGTATTGCAAAGATATGCCATCCAAAAGTATCTTTGTATTAATTTTTTGTCTGAACATAGAAAACCTTTTAACCAGAACTGTCAACCCAGGAATTTTTTCATCAATTATATATTGCATTATTGCTTCTGACCCAATTGTTTTTGTCATTTCCTTATAGCATGTATAATTATAAGATTGGCTTTCAAATTTTGGCATTTCATTTCTATGATTGCTTCCACATCCTTTTTATTATTGTGTCTTTCCCCCTATATTTTGAGAAAGTCACTTATTGTTCATATTATTCATTCAAATTTTTGCAGTGTCAAATCTTTTAGTCTCCCAAGTGAACCTCAATCCTGATAATGTGCTTTTTGGTCTTTATAATCCCTTTGAATCTCCCTTTTTATTTTATCCTATTGTCTTCTTGGCTCCTAATTGAAGAAGGAGTAGGAAAAAGGAGGAGGAGGATGAGGAGGAGGAAGAGGAGGAGGAGGAGTATTTATGGCATCATAGCAGGTATACCAATCATTTTTTAAACATTTGAATCTAGGAATAACAACCTCCCTTCATTTTTTCATACTCTCTGTGGTAGTTTTTTTTTCTTTTTGATTGCTCAATGTAAGTCATTCTTATCCAGTCACTCAATACTTATTAATAGCAAACATTTAGTGAGATCAGATGAGTACATGAACTTTGTTTCCTTGCCCTGATACAATCTCCCTCAATGATCTACAGTCTGGGGACAAGAAAATAAACATGGTCTGAGCCCCACTCTAAATATACTAGCAGCTTTTAATGCAAGAAGTTTCCTTTGCACTGACCTTCTACCACCTCCCACTCACTGGCTCTCTCATCCTCCTCACAATGGCATCAGGAACAAAGAAAAGCCTGATACCTTGGCTCTGGGTGTCTCCTCTATGACTTGTGATCGTCACAGATTCCAGGATGGAATATGCAACCACCAGCATATACTACACCACACTCCTGCTTACTAGCCTTTGGACCGCCACTGCTTTTACAGTCTGTTTGTGTGTGTGTGTGTGTGTGTGTGTGTGTGTGTGTGTGTGTGTTGGGGCTGCAGGGAACAAAAAGGAGTAACAGATTAATTTTGCCCCAGGTTTTTGTTGCTTCAGTCTCCCTGAACTGTATGTCTGGAGGAAAAGGTGATAAGGAGACTAGAAGGAGAAAACAAACAAACAAATAAACAATCATTTCTTTACTCCTTTCAAGTAAATAAAATAAAAATAAAACAAAACTAGACACTTTAAAATCTTTCTTTGGGTTCTTGCAGCTAATGACAAATCCTCTCTGATTTTGACAATAGGTAAAATGCCCGTGTTATATTATTGTGAGAGATGTTCTTCATCTGTGTCTTCATATGTTCTCAGAAGTCAGGAGAGGTTTCAGAGCAAATTGATGGGAGAACTTATCAACAAGAGCCCACCAGAATATCTTTAGTTCCAGTGCTACATGACTGATACTGTCAAAGGGGTTCTGGTACTAAACATAATATACTTTTCATTTAACTTAATGATTATTTTATTAGTCTTAGAAGTTCAATAAAACAGCAACTCACATCGCTTTTGATCTTTGGTGTTGCTGAACAGTGACTTTGAACATGTGGAGCTAGATAATTTACAATATCAACCTAAATAGCATCAAAGATTCTGGAAGCACTTTGAGTTTTGTATAGGAAGTTAATCAGACACCTGCTGTTGGTTTAGACACCTCTGCTGAGTCACATCATGTGCACATGGGTTATCTGAAAATCACAATGGTGATATTTGACTCTACTGATGTTTTAATATGAAGTCAAATTGAAATAACTTCCTTCTACATTAAAATACATTTTTCCCATCTCTATTAAATTTGGCCCAACAACATTAAATCATTATGGACAAAGTCATGATAAGCATACTTCAGGAGTCTATTTTGCATTGGCAGGAGATGATCCAGCATGACATTTCCATCTCTGCTACTGCAAATAAAATATTTGCATCAACTATATCATACATTTGGATTTGAAAACAAATTCCATTTAAAGGCTGTCATAATTGGAGGTTTAGAGTGACAAACTACTGTCATGTCCTTGACATTCTCTACAATTCAGTCTAAATACTATTACTAAAATACTGTACATTCTTCTAATCCAACTGCACCTACAACAGAGCCATTCTACTTATGCTCTGATGAAATCTGATATTCAAACTTCTAACCTTGAACATCACAGCACAGTACTTAAAGATCTTTACATCTTAAAACTATTTATTGGAGTTTCCATTAATTGAGTTTTATGTACCAGGAATATGACATAAATCAAAAGAAGTCTACCAGAAAGACTTTAATTATCTTTTCTCTTAATTAAATCGATCAGTATATAAGTGAACTAAAAAAAATGGAGACACATAGATAAATTGTGGTAGGAAGAATCGTAATCTTTCTAATGAATAAACAGAATAAAAATTCAAATGGTTTAATATAGCTACTGGTGAAGATCTGTTGTCAATAAAATTATTACGGGCATCATAAGTTCAGATTTTTTCTAGCTGCACTTTAGAAAACTGGAAAATTGTATACACACACTAGTACACTAAACAGTCTAAGAGACTGAGTAAACAAATTTTAAGCAGCATAGTCATTCCAAACGTCTGAGTTGAGTTCAAAGACTTATTTATTTGGAACATTTCTCTGACTATATTTCTTGTTGATATGTGGCTACTGTGTACTATTTAGAAAATCTGAAAAATGAAAAATAATGACGAAATGAAAAATAAAATCACTTCAGGAAAATAATTATGAATTGCAATTGCACTAGGAATGAGAACATGTAAGACTATGAAAATAATTCCCATTACAATAATATATTTGTATTATTCTGATATGTTACATCAATTATGTGTATATTGATGGATCTGTATAAAATTTTACATCTTCCAAATGCAATGTTTTAAATTCTTTTATATGGTTAACTTGTAATCTCTGTGGATATGAAATGGAAGACTCAAAGGCTTTGTTTTTTGAACTTTTTTTAAAAGAGAGAGAGGGACAGAGAGAGAGAGAGAGAGAATCAATTTTACTTAGCTTTTCATGTGGCTTTCATTGCTCTGACACTTTGCAGTGTATGTGGTGCTGGACTCAAACCCGCATCCTCCTGCACTCCAGGCAAGCACAGCAACGGTTGAGCCACTGCTCCAGCACCTCAAAGGCATTTTTAAATCCCAGAAAGACGTCTACTTCCATTCAATATGTTCCTTCCTTAACTACCTCTGCTGCCCAGCTCATAGGTATTCAAGCAATAAAAGCTAATTTTGAAACATAAATAAGCAAATCATAATTGAGAAAAAAGATTTTCCAGGAAAATCATAAAGTATGTCTGCAGTGTTTTTAAATATCTACTATTATTGTCTACAATTAGTTTGAATTGTTTTTCAATATTTCTCAAAATACATTATTTCTATCATAAGACAACTTAGACTTATCAAGATTTCAAGCACTAATTTCACATAATGTTTTGTGTTTCAGTGGCTCATTTCACCAACAAATCAGGATTATTTTCAGCATTAGACAATCAAAGAGGTGTTTCATGGTTCACAGAATTCTTATACTTTACAAACAGATTTTATCAACATTGTACTCATTCTTTTAAACATCTATTATCTGGACTGTATGTTTTAAATTTTTGCATTTATTCTGCTTAAAAATTCAGTAATTTCTGTTATTTTGTATAAAACTGTTTTGTATAAAACTGTTGGAGATAGTATAAGAGTATTATACTTGGCATTAATCATAATTTTTTTACCATTGCTTTTTTCTATATTTCTGACCCAAATATGCTAACTGATGAAGATGAAAGCAACAGATGTAAGCTAGATGATGGAAGGAAGAAAGTAGGAAGAAAAATTAAAAAATTAAGTGGCTCAGGAAATTCCTTCAATTCATTATATTTACTCCAAAAAAAGTTCAAAAGTTTGCAGACATGTAGTCAGAGTTATGGGTTTTGGGTGGCAATCATATGTCAGACCTACAGAATCTAAGTCAGAAAAGAAAAACCAGAAAATCTTGTAATGAATACAATACTTAACTGTGTAAATCATGTAATAATAATTAGAAGAGAATTTTAAAGCTCCTTAGTCAAATATTTTCAAATTAATTATTTAGAAATTCCAGTCTCCCAGAATTTAGAAGGAGAAGACTAGTAGAATGTAGTGTATTAATTTGGTCACTAGCTCCCAAAAGTCAGTGATAAGATGATAAAATAAGAGCAAATTGCAAATTTGATTTTTCTAAACTGACCAACAATTTAGAACATAAAAACATAACACAAAAATCTTTTGAAGTCTGAGGATATTTTGCTGTTCTCAGAAGGATAATTATTCCATATTGATTTTTGAAATTGTAGAGTCTAGCAAACCATGTACAGGTTTCCTAGGTTTATACATAGAATATGACTTTACATTGTGCTTTTTTAAAAAAGGCTGCATTCTTTATATGTTGGTCCTTCAAATTGACAGCCCATTATATTTTGTCATTATGTAATATGCACCACGAGCAATAAGTGAGGTGCTGGTTAGAAGCTACAGATCCAAAGTAATTTTTCAAATGGAAATTAATTCAGCAGTCTAGGGAAATACTATCACAAACAATGCCCTGCTGAATCTCATTAAATCAATTTGGAAAGGCATATGGGTGGAAAGGCAAAAATAAATCAATAAGATTTAAAAGGAAGTATATTGCCTTACAGAAAAGAGAAGGAGTTATAGTATCTGGTTGCTAAGTGACGGGATTTTAAGTAGAAATCTTTTGTCTTCTTTGCAGGATAAGGCAGCTTTGAGGACTAGAGCTAAATACTGTTTGCATATGGTCCAATTTATACAAACTGCATTTCCCTCAGCAAGACCTCGCTCCATCTTTGAAAAGGGAGATGAGCTTTCACAGAGGAGCCATTGCCTAGCAACAAGGTGCTAAGAAGACAAGCAGAGCAGAGTCCTCCCTAGAAAACAGCTCCCCCTTTCTCTCCTGACCATTCTGCATGCTACAGTGACCTCCAGAGCAGACCAATGACCTTGAGAGAATCACCTTACCAACCAGAAATCTACAAGAGAGGAGTTTTGCTAAGATCACGATAAAGTCTCAGCTTCTTTTGTTTTCCACAGATACAGGTTGCTCATTCCTCTGTGCTTAGCACCGCACAAAGCAAATTTCACAAACATGTTTTTATTCGTTTGAAGCCCCTGGCTCCCATCAGTGTTGAGTCATACGACTCACTGACCCCGACTGACCACAGATCTAGGGTCAATCTGGTCTTGCCTGAGACTATCAAATGCTAGCTGAGAAGAGATCGTCTTTGCTTTGACCTCAAATGTGAAACTCCTACCTTCCTGTACAATCTGCAGTGTGGCAAATCTTTTAACCTCTTCTTCACAGTTGGAAAATTAACTGCCCCTCACTCACCACCCCCACCACTTTGATAAGCTTTCTAAGTACTTATTTTTGGGGTTTTTGTGTGGGTTTTTTGTTTGTTTGTTTTTTTGTTTTTTTAATTCAGCTCCTACTAAGTACAAAATACTAAGTGCTGGAGGTAAAATGAAGAACAAGACCTAGTTTCTATTGAAGCCTATACAAGAGCATGGGAGTAAATAGGAGAGGTAGAATAGTCTGAACAGTCAAGGAGCAGTGGGAAGGCTGCCTGCAGGTGGTACCCCTACCTGGAGACCTACGGAGCTTGCACACACTTCCGCAGACAAGAATGGGAGTGGCTGGAGAATGAGCGGGGAGGCGGGGTGGGGAAAAAGACAATCTGAGCAGAGAAAACAAAGGCATTCTCCAGAGACAGGAAGCCTGAAGCCTGGGGAATTCATTACCCTCTGTCCTTGTAGTTCAATAGTAAGAATTTTTTTTTTCACAATGTTCAAATTAACTTAATAATCATTGCAAGTTAGGATGCTGCCAAACATAGTTCACAAATGTAATGCAAAAGCTATTCTTATTTCATCAATCTTTTATTCAAATTGCATTTAAAATATATGCTTGTGTATCAAAACAGGGCACCAGGCTTGGACTAAGCCAAATAATTATTTTTAAGGATATAGGACAATATGATAGAGCCATTCTTAAATATGTCTTTGTTAAATTGTGACTAGTCAAGACAAATTAGGAAATGTATTCTGAGCAAATCGGATGTAACCCTTACAAAGTCTGCATCCATATGCATGTCTGTTTTGAGCTGAAGAGCTGTTTGTACATTAAAAGGAGAAGAATAGACAGATCTATTGATTAGGATTGTTTAAAAAGACAAAATATGTGATTTAATATTTGAGCGAGTGTTTCTGAAAACACTGTGCCCAAAATTAGAGCTTCAGGCGCCTCTGATGAGATATTCGGGGCCTTCCATGCCGCCTCTCTGCTGCCCTCATGCGAAATGACAGAGCATAGCGTCACAGAAAATCCTGTCTGCAAACAAACCTGCAAGCCCCGGTGCAGAACAATGAAAATGGAGGGTGAGGCGACACGCTGGAGCCTTTCCCAGGGATTCAGGAATCAGGATTCGTTGTGACTGTGAGGAAGGGTTTCTACCGAATAATATTGTCAGGTTTTGTTTGAAACAAGAGTTTTTCCAACATCAGAAGAGAATTCAAGATGTATATTTAGAAATAGGAAGGATAAAGAAGCAAGATTTAATTGGCTAATTAATGCTCCAACTTGTACAATTACAGACCAATTATTGCTCAGCCAAGAACTGAACCTTACTGTATTTTTGTTCATCTTAGAGGTGTAACACCATTCTTTACTAGTGTAATGATGCAATCAGGGAATTCGTCTACTCTTCCTAGCTTATTGAAGCTAAATATACTTACTGTCTTAAAAAATAAGCTGTTTCATTCCAAGTTGTATTACATAGGAAATGTGAAAGCAAATTTTCATTTCTGAGCCAATTTTTCTAGAATGCCCTTCAAATATGCCTATGCTTTCTTTTTTTTTTTAATCCTATTCTATGCCTTAGAGATTGTAAGTAGTCACATAGCTTCATTACCACTCTTCTGTCGATGATTTGCCAATGGTTCCCCAGATTCTCTTGTACACTAGACATTAATCTTTGAATGACTCATATGTTCTCAGGATAAAAGAATATTTCCTCCTGCCCCCAAACATGCTTCCATTCTAATTTTTCTACATTTTCAAGTAGTCTCCTTATTTCTTCAGGCTTAGCACCAAAAGTTTTAATCAATTTTGTATTTTCAGTGTAGGTGGTTGAACCCAGGACCTCACACATGCAAGGCAAGCACTCTCCCACTGAGCTACATCCCTAGCCTGAAAAGTTAGTACTTAATGAGGATATATAAAATGAATGATTGGACAGATGGATGGGTGGATGAATGCATGGTAAAGAAATGATAGATAACACACAAATAACCATAACATTGAACAAAGGCTAAGAGGATAAGTGTGTTATAATAGAGAAAATGGAATTGAATTCAGGGCTGGAGAATAAGAGAAATAGGTTTCCATGAGAAAGTGATTTTTAAACCAATGTCTACATAGAAAGGAATTTGTCATCAAGTAAAAGTAAGAAAAGTAAGTCAGGCAGAGGGAATGGTCTGTTCTTAAATTCTGAGGTAGGAAGAGTTAGACATTTTCATAAAGCTGCAATATGGGCAAAGGACAGAGTGTCAAGGCAATAAAGAAGTGGCCAGAGTGAAGTTCTAATCAAAGCTTCCCTTCCCCATTGGCATATTTGCACTTTGTTCGGATGCATTTGAATTGGCTCTGAGTGCTTTTCAATAGGAATTCGAGAAGTAGATGGCCCAGGCCTCATCATATACTATAGTCATGGGTGGGAACATCATGCATTAACTGTTCAACTGCCTGTTCCTGTACATGTTTGAGATTCCAATTATATCTTAGTGTCCGTGTGATTAGAGTTTATATCCAAAGAGCAAAGAAAGCCACAGAAGATGTTATGGTTTGAATGTGAGGTGTCCCCCAAAACTCACATGTGACAATTCAGGTAGCCTGAGGCAAGATGATTGGGTTATAAAAGCCTTAACCCTATCAGTGAGTTAATCCCCTTATAAGGATTAACTGGCAACTGTGGGCTGGTAGGGTGTGGCTGAAGGAGGTGGGTCATTGGGGACATGCCTTTGGGGTATATGTTGGTCATCTGACTTGGCTTTTGCTCTCTGCTCTGCTTCGTGATGTGATGCCTTGAGGTCTCTGGAGCCATGTATGCCTCCACAATATTCAGCCTCACCTTGAGCCCCAGAGAAAACAGCTGGCTTGCCATGGACTGGGACCTCTGAAACTGTGAGCCCTTAAATAAATCTTTTCCTTCTAAAATTGTTCTTGTCAGGTCCTTGGGTCACAGCAACAAAAAGCTGACTAAATCACTAGAGTTTTAACAAGGAAAGTCACATATTTCGATTTGAGTTTAATAAAAGCTAGTAAAACTTTTTCCAACACAGTGTGATCCAAAGCTTTTCACTGCCATTATGCAGTATTTTGCTATGTGAGGTTAATGAAGTGACCTTGATGAGTCTAAAAGAACAGGAGGCTAAGGATTGTGGGAGTCCAGGAGAGCAGTGCAAATCCTCCAAGTTGGATTTGGACCCTAGCTTCAGTCTGGCACCACCCAGTGGTAATTATTCTCCACTCCAGGTTAATATTAGCAGAGATTACACCAGTGCTGTACTGAGATTTCCAAGACAGTAGGAGCAGTATCAGGAGTCTCTTGTTTTGGTGGTACTTTCTATGGAAGCTGGACTGTTGAATGCTATGGAGAACACTATGGAGAATGCTCATTCATTTCCTGAATTTTCCTCAATTCCTGAAATTTCCACAATGACACTTCCATTCCTATCTTTGGATCCCTATCATGGGGTTAAGACTCTCATAATCTAATCATTTCTTCTCGTAGCCTTGTGTGTGTGCGTTTTGTTTGTTTGTTTTGTTGCTTTGTTTCACATATTGAGCTTTTGGGGGATAACTTTCATCCAAACCATAACACACACACACACACATATATAAGAATATGTGTAAAATTTTGCAATAGTCATAGAGAACAGGAAATAAAAGATCTTTAAGAAGTCACTCCTGCAAAGCATTATAAAAAATTCGCAGTCACATTTCTATAGGAACATTTAGCACATATTTTTTTAGCACATATTTTTTAATGGAACTGTGCTCCCAAGAACCCTCCTCAAAATCCAGAAGAAATAAGTTATATGCAGTCCTAATTTAGTTCTAATTAATTTTTTTTTATCTTAAGGCAAGTCTCTTTCCCTCTGTGTCTTGGGATTCTCATTTGTACAAAAAAGAGTATCATCAAATAATCTTCCATTTTTCTTCTAGTTATAATATTTTATGAATCCATTTTAAAGAATGATTATGATGAATAAGCATTTTACATCAATCTTACAATTCAGTCTTCCTTACATTAGTGATAGAAGTAAAAGGAAAAAATTATTATGTGATGTTTTAAATTTTGTCCTGAACCATATCCTCCTTATTACAGAAAACCTATCACCACCTTCAGATCATTGAAAATGAAGTGATAAAACCATACTTCTTCTTAACTACTTGCTGAGAGTTGATGCCTGCTAGTGATTATTGCATAGGTATTCTCTTTTTTTTTTTTTTCCTAACAGGGAAAGAATCTTCTGTGAAATAAGACTCTAGACATAAAGCAATCGTCCCACAAAAAAAAGTACCAATAACATTCCTAACATTAGCCAGCTAATAGTGAGTTTAGTAACAATAATAAGTATTTCATCTTGCAACCTGTAGCAATTTCTGAATAAAATAATCAGCTAACATTCTCCTAAATTTACTGGGGGGGGGGAATAACACTTTAATGAAATGAATTGATAAAACTGAGTTTAGTAATTGGATGAAGGAAGAACTAGTGGAAAAATAAAAAGCTAAATAGGGGCTGGAGTGGTGGCTCAGCCATAGTTTGCATGGCATGCACAAGGATCCAGGTTTGAACCCCAGCACCACATACACAACTAAGTGTCAGAGAAACTAAAACCAGATGAAAAAATAAATAAAATTGATTCTTTCTCCCTTTCACACTCTCTTGCTTTTTTTTTAAAAAAAAGAGCTACATAATCCTATTTATTATTAAATATGTAAAATTGGTGTTATTAATTCTTCCAGGAATTAAAGCCCTACATGAAGGCAGCAATATCCCAATGGAAAGCTAGTGACATGGGGAAACAAATCAGTGCTCCTAAAAGATCATTCTCATCGTGTGGTTACAGCCTAGCCTAGTTCCCAGTACCTGTGAATATGAGACTGGTCATGAGAAAAGGGACTAAGAGGAAGTGGGTAAATTAAGACTCTTGAAGGACAGATTATCCCAGAGGGTTTAACATAATCACAACTGCCCTTTAAGGGTCGGATAAGACAGTCAGCATCAGAGAAGGGGATACAATGAAAGCACCAGAAATCAGTGTCATGGTTCCCAAGACAATTACAGTATCGACCACAAGCTGTTTTATTTTCCATATTCTGCGTTAATTTATACATGGCCTAAAAACAGTAAAGGAGCAAATGCAGAATTATTTAAATATATTCGTCTTACTTTTTAAATGGTTCTGGTAAGGGTTTTCAAGTTTTCGTGACTTATTTTTAGCTGACTGTATTAGTTTTCTATTGCTGCTATAACAAATTACCAGAATGGATTATAAACACTGTTAAAGATTTTCACATAAGAAAATCATAGTAGTGTGGGGTGTGTGCGTGTGTGTGTGTATGTGTGCACAAGCATTTGTGTATAACTAAGCTAAGTGTATAGAAAATACCCAAAGTTTCACAGTTCGGCTTTTCTAAAAATTTCTTTCACCATCTTTGTAATAAACTGAACTTCAAGGCCTCCTTTTGATGTTACTGAATATAAGAATATGAGCTGCTCATATCTGTTTACCAACAATAAATAATGTATGATTTTTTTAAGAGAGAGATAGAGGAGAGAGTGAAAGAAAGAATCAACTTTATTTTTTTTCCCATTTGGCCTTTGTTTCTTGGACAGCTAATTGTGTAGGTGGTGCTGGGGTTTGAACCTGGTTGTGCATGCCAGGAAAGTATGCCAAACTGCTGGGCCACCACTCCAACCCAATTTATGATATTTTCTAAATAGAAATGATATGCAACCATCAGTACTTAGTGGGATCCTTGGTAATATGCTCAACCTTAGGGATTCAGACACAAAGAAGATGGAGTAGCAACTATCAGGGATCACCCTAGAGAGAGAGGGAAATTCAATTGTTTTACAAACTGCTTATTTAGTTAGTGTATCAAAGTAATATTTTAAATTATTTCTATTCTGCAGCTAGTATCATTTTATCTTCCCGAAAATATCTTGTGCCATCACTTAAATAATACATGTCCACTTAGAAAACACTATTTGGAGACACATTGTGTCTTGGAATTAAAATTGTAACTGACAATAAACATACGTAGGCTGCATAGAACATTAATTTCCAAAACGTCTCCTAACACTGCCTGGTGTTCTTGCACGTGCAGACGGAGATCCCACATTAAAGCTGCCCTGAGCCTCCAGCCATGGTGGAAAACATATACTTTACCTTTTATTATTCCTCACCCAAACATTAAGTGTTGTTAAATGTTAACTGCTGTGATATTTCATCTGACATGTCACCTGAAAAAAGGAGTCCTCTCTCATTTTCAGGGAACAGGAGATTTTATTCTGGATTCATGAATCAGCAGTAAAACAGCTTTCAGGAATTTGTTAACCTCTTGAAATGTCACTCTGTGTGTGTGTGTGTGTGTGTGTGTGTGTGTGTGTGTGTGTGTGTGCATGTGTGCTTGCATGCACGTTCATGCATGCACACTTATGCTTTTGAAAATATGGTCAATAAAGGTTATCAGTGCTCAAAGGGATCTGTAAAGAGAACCACTAGCCTTCTCCAGGCTAATTTCATTTAAAAAATGTTAGATATTTGGAGGAAGTTTCCACTCTTATTCCGATTACACATTCCCAATCAAACCACACTCTGATCTTTTCAACTTTTATAAATGCATTCAATTTCTATTTTCTAAAATAGGGCCTTTGACTATTCCGATATGCCCCATATTACTGAAGAGACAGATGGTGCTTCCCTCTCTTAACTGAGGACATGCTTTCAGGTGAACCTAACTGTAGGCCAAAGTGCAAGGCTACCTGTTGATGGCGTCCTTAAGATTCAGACGCTGCAGCAGAAAAAGGGCAGAGAAGGCTGGAAGACGGATTGTGGGGTGTAAGTGGCCGTGTGCAAAAGGAAGCCAGTGACCCAGCACCTGCCCTCAGGTAGGAAGGCCTTAAAGTGAGATGTACTAAAGTCAGTCTTCAAACATGCTCTTCCATGGCCCAACTCGCTATCACCGCCTTCAGATCCTTGCTCATGGGTCACCTCTTTGATGAGGGCTTCTCTTGTCACTAGGTGTGAAGTAGCAGCTACCTCTTTGAATCTGATGGTAACTCCCTCACTGTTAGACAAGCCAGCTGTGCACCTGGTTGACTGTCGTGTTGTCAATCTTTCCTCACTAAATCAAAAGTCCCGAGAGAGCCGGAAATAATGTCTCTTTTGGATCACTACCATATCCTTAATGCCTGCATCAGCAACAGATGCATCCAAAGGCACTTGATCTATACTTATTGAATGAAGGAAGGAAAGTGTAAATAGACTTTGGGGAAAATTCCAACTCTATGATTTATGTTTTGTTTGTTTGTTACCTAGGATTGAACCTAAGGGCATTTAACCACTGAGGTACATCCTCAATCTTTTTTTTTTTTTTTTTTTTTTTTTGAGACAGGGCCTCGCTAAGTTGTTTAGGGCCTAAGTTGCTGAGGCTGGCTTTGATCTTGCAATCCTCCTGCCTCAACCTCCCAAGTCACTGGGATTACAGACATGAGCCACTATGAACAGCCTCCAACAGTGTCTTAAAAATGGAAATCAGCCTATTAATAACAAAACTCTGGTGATTTTTTTCAATTCCTAGGAATAGTATTTCTACCTGAATGTTATCTCTTAAATCTCTTCTTTTTCAAATGTTGCTTTCTTTTTAAATTGAACTCAAATACCTTTTTCTGTTAAGCCTTTCCTGATTTGTCAGATGTGAGTGTTCTTCCTGATGAACTCCACAGCCTGTGTCTGTATCTCTAACAGCAGTAAATTCCTCCTGTGTGCATTGGAGCTATATATGTGCACATCTTATAAGAAAAACTGAATTTCACATTCTCTGAAGGAAACATTTGTGATTTATGCAGTTTCCATGTGGTGCAGCATTGAACACAATCCCCTGCAAGGATGATTATATACATAAATCAATAAATGTAATTCATCACAGAAATAGAAGCATGTGATCATCTTAATAGATGCAGAGAAGGCCTCTGGACAAAATTCAGCACCCATTCACATTAAAAACACAGGAAAATCTAGAGAGAGAAGGAACTTACCTCAACACCATGAAGGATATACATGACAAATCCAAAGCCAACACCATACAGAACATATAAAAACTGAAAACATTTCCTCTAAAATCGGGAACAAAGTCCACTCTCCTAAATCTGTGCATTTCTTGAAAATCCAGTGAGATCAATACAGCAAGAGAAGGAAATTAAAAGGATAGAAATAGAAAAAGAAGTCAAACTTCTGTTTGCTGATGACAAAATTCTATCTAGTGGACCCGAAAAAATTCCATCAGAAGACTTCTAGATCTGATAAACAAAGTCAGCAAAGTAGCAGGATACAAGATCAGCATACAAAAATCAATAATTTTCTTATACTCCAATAACAAACCTGACAGGGATGTGTTGGACAGCATCAGCAATGGGGCAGAGGGCCTACCTTTAACTCTTGATTCTGTAATGACTTTGAGATACTCGCAGGCTACTTAAGCTACTTAATGGGGCTGCTTTGAGGATTAATAGGATGATACAGTTAAACTAATAGCTAACAAATGCTCAGCGAAGTGAATCTATTATTAGCATTGTGTGTGTTCACTATTTGTTAAACAAATGAATGGCTAGCATAAGTTATAAAAGATGAAATCAGTGTAAATGGAATTTATATTTAGTAATGTATCATGGGTCTTAATGTAAACCAGGAAAGAAATTACTGTTAAGAGCATAGGCTTTCTAGTCAGATGGTTAGGAATCAAATCAACCCTCACTACCTGTGCCAGCTTGACCAGGTGTTTAACCACTCTCCCCCTAGACTGTCTAATCTATGTAACTCAGAGATTACAGCCTAGACAGAGTAAATGATCAACATAGCTAATTTTTAGAAAGTTTTCTTTTAATGTGACATGCTGTCAAACATTCATAAAAAATTTAGAAACGTAGTCTGCATGCTAATAAATAAAAAGCAACATTGAACTTTCAAAGCTTCTCATTGCCACTCTTTAAGACTACACTATAGACATTTGGGGAAAAATTATTTCAAAACAAGTGAAGTTTCAAAGAGGTGAATTCTTTAAGACTACACTATAGACATTTGGGGAAAAAGTATTTCAAAACAAGTGAAGTTTCAAAGAGGTAAATATAACTTCAAAAATCCTTTTATGTGTTTGTGAAAAGTAATCCTCAAAGCATCGGTTATTAAAACTTTTTACTTTCTGTCATCCAACAGTGTTATTTCATAATCATTAATAATTAATCATAGGTCTCTGATTCATTCTTGTACACTCTAAAAATAGGAGAGCATGAATAGGCTTAGATCCTTAGCAACAGAATATTGAATATTCCAGAAACCTAACCTGGGTACCTAGTCACATTTTGAAAACAGATCTGCCTCTGATTGTTAAATTGAAAGATATTTAATGGCTGAATCAGACATGTTTTTTTTTTTCTGTTTGCAGTTATTCAAACTGATCTCACTAAAATCCTGAACATTTCTCCTTCTCTCTCTTTGCCTAGAGACAGAGATCAAGACCCTGGAGATGGAGACCCTAAGACAGGAGACTAACCAAACTAGCACCAACCTGGTTGGCTGCCTGTTGGTCATGTTCATTGCTCACCAGGTGACACATATTTGAACACACTCTGATGAGTAAGAAAATGCCATACTACTGGTAGCATATAATCTCTTTTTAAGTTTTGACTTAATGTGTTCAATAAACTGTATAAGATACTCTAGTGTATAGTGTACAAAAAGAGTTCATTCAATCTTCGTAACAACCCTAATGGGAAACAAATGCACAGGTTCAATATCTAGCCAAGAATTACATACCCAAGAAGTGGAGGAGCCAGGATTCAAATCCAGGCAGACTGGGTCCCAAATCCTAGCCTAAATCCTAAGATGGACAAATGTGGCAAGAGAGTGTTTAGTGTAAACATGTATGTATCCCTTAACTTAGCATTCAATTCACCAAATGATATACTATGAATGGCTTTTACTAATATGAAATTTTAATCATGGAATAATTCAGTGGTGAGCACAATCATGTACACCTTAGCTCAGTACAAAATAACATAGGTAGCAACTAAATGTCCTCCATACTTTGCAACAAGGGGTCCTGGCTTACCCAAGAGTAAGGAGGAGCATTTGTTTCTTTTCTCCACTAAAAAGCAGTCGCTTTCTCTCTATGAATGGAGAGTCTATGAATATCTATCTAGACACTGGTAGTGTCCAATAAACTAGCCATGAACCACATGTGGCTATGTAATTTGCATATAAATTAATCAAAATGAGCAAGTATAAAATGCAGTTCCTCTGTATACTTGCCACATTTGGCTAGCAGCTTCCTTCCACAGATGTGGCACATGTTCTTCATCATCACAGAAAATTCTGCTCTGGGAAAAGATGGCTGCCTCTGCTAGTCCTTTTCCCTAGGAATGCACAGATTCATCTTTTCTGAGTTATTCCATTTTCGTATCATTGTACAGTTACACAATGAAGTTTAAGAAGACCATTTAATATAAACATAAAAAATTGGCAATGTTACTTTATCTGACACTTCCCTCAGTATACAAACTTTACTTGATCAAAATCATTGGCAAGAGTCATGGGTTTTTCAAGTGTATTTCTTTTTCTAATATGATATCCTTCCAAGTAGCTAGAAGTAGAGAGTTTAATATATGCAAAAGTTTTAATCAAGGAAAACATAATTAGAGAGCATATTTCTTTCTTTACCTAAAAACTTCATCTAACTTCAGGCAGTGTAAGGAGAAAACCATCCGTACCATGCTGTTTTCTATCCTTAAGTAGGTTCATCTCACCTTATCTCTCAGAACTGTATCCAGTTGCACGATATAATTTCAGTATTTAATTTGCACAATATGTTATCGTGGGTAGGATAATTAAACCACTGAGTCAGCAACTAAGAAAATGTAGACAATATTTTATTCTAAACATTGGAATAGATCTAACATTCATCCATCAGATATTTACCATTTATTATATGCCTGATGCTATATTAAATTTTCCTCAATGTTCCTACAATAGAATTGAGCTGAAACTACTGAAATAAAAAAAGTGATATCTATTATCCTTTGAGATCCATAGGATGACAGTGGCTGCCTTAAGTCAGATTTCTGCTTACATTCTCCAAAACCCACGCAGATCCAAAAAGAGAGAAAATAAAACAATCCATAACCCATGTCTACAGCATGACTGGGAGAAAGAAAATGTGACATATTTCAACTTTAAAAATAAAAATAGAAATGTCATAGGACCTAGAAATTCCATTACTGAGTATAAATCCAAAGGAAAGAAAATCAGTATGTTGAAGAGATATCTGAACTTCTATGTTTTTTTCAGCACTATGTACAATAGTAAAGATATTAATCAACCTAATTAACTATCACTGAGTGAACAGATAAAGAAAATGTGGTATGTACACACAGACATACACACACACACACACATACACACACACACACACACTAGCACAATGGGATATTATTCAGCTATAAAAACAAATGAATTAGTGTCATTTGCACCAACATGGATGAGCCTAAAAGACATTAGGCTAAGTGGAATAAATCAAGATCAGAAAGATACCTGCAGGAGAAGTTGGTTACCTAGAATTATAATCAGAAAGAATAAGTTCTAGCTTTCTATAGCATAATAGGATGACTGTAGCTAGCAATAATTTACTGTATATTTCAAAACAGCTAGAAGAGAAGATCGTAAATGATCTCATCACAAAGAAAATATAAATGTTGGTAAATGTTTGAGGTAATATGCTAGTTACCCTGATGCAATTATCATACCTTGTATATATGTATTGAAATATCACACTGTATCCCATAAATATGTACAATAAACATGGAAGTAAAGGGGAAAAATCAGGCAAAGATAAATAAAGGGGAGTGGAAAAACATTGAGAACAATGATGAGAACCGGTGGATCAGAGCACTGGCTCCTGAGAAGTGATGGAAGGGACAGAAAAGTTCTCTGCCCAAAGGTACCTCTTGGGAAGGTGTGGCCTCTGGCGTAGAGAAAGACAGCAGGGATGGGAGTGGGCAGGCATCCCTTGGAGGCTTGGTGGTCCAGGAAGGAAGAAGGGCATGTTAGTAGGTAAGAAAAATGAAGAAACAAAACATAATCAATACCAGAATATATATGACAAATGAAGCCATTTGTTAAAGAAACGGTACTTGACTAAAATAGCATAAGGCATTCGTGAACCAATAATTGTTGAGACCACCAAAATTTCTCACTCCTGCACACAGTCAGGGTGATAGAAAATAATTTTATACATACAAGAAGCCAGGAACATGGAATATGGTACTCATGGGCCTTTCTTTAGTATCTACTAGAGAGGGAGCTTCCTCTCACCAGATATGAATGGGAAAATTTCAGGACAGATGGTGAACACTGGACACACACACACACACACACTTTATTATACCTCCGAGACTAGAATAAAAGTGAGGGAAAGGTTAAAGAATAATATGAACTGGTATATATTTTGACAAAGTTTAAAATATACAACTAACAAAATTGGGGTATTAAAGAGAAGAAAAGGAAAAGTGAAATATACTTACTGAATATCATGATGAAAGAACATCATCATAACTGACCAACAGAAGTGCAAAAGACTACATAAGGAACAGGGAACTAAAGGCAATAAAGAATGTATTAGCATAAAAGCAATCACTAGAAAAAATACAAGATTTCCAAAATACCAAATTAAATACTCTTCCCCTCCCCCCAAAAACAAGAAAATAGACCACAAAGAGAAATATGGATACTCTAACAATAATACAGTAAAATATAAAAAAAAATATGGCAGAATCAAGGCCAAATACTAGTCATATCAATATTTGTAAATGAGATTAACTTACCAGACAAAGAACTTTTTCAGATTGGCTAACAAAATAAAACCCAACATTGGGGTACATATTATAGATGCCCTTCAAACAGACTCAAGAAAGATAACCATATAGGGATGGAAAAAAGTTTTGTCAGACATTACACCAGTAAACAGGCACAGTTAATTATGATATTAAATTAGGTAAAAATCAGGCCTCCTAAAAAGCATTAAGTGAATCAAGGAAGAATATGTTAAAATGATAAAAGAAGGGGCTGGAGCAGTGGCTCAGTGGTCATGGGGCTTGCATGGCACATGCAAGGACACAGGTTCAAACCCTAGCACCGTGTGTCCAATGACGTGTTGGAGCAATGAAAGCCACATGAAAAACTAAATAAAATTGATTCTCTCTCTCTCTCTCTCTCTCTCACTCTCCCTCCCTCTTTAAAAGAAAAATGATAAAGGACACAATTAATGATGGAAACAATGTTTTTAAATAAAATTAACACAACCACCATTTTTATACAGCAGAAACTATAGGAAATGCAGGAGAAATGGTCAGAAACATTAATATGATATTTGAGCATATCATTCCCAGAACGAGAAAATCAACTGAACCCAATCCAAAAAAAGAAGTTATAAAACACTTATTTCATAGTAATATAAAGCTTATAAATATATATTAAATTTCCCCACCATTAATAAATTACACATCTTCTCCTTAAGGGCTATGGAATATTTCCATAAATTAACAATATATTATATCACATAGAAAGCCTCAGTAATTTGCATAAAGTAAAAATAATTCAAACAGCATTCTCAGACCATATAAATAGAAATTAATAAAGTAAAAGAAAAAAACAAAACAGAATGCCTTGCCCAGATGAAAATGTAAAAACTCTCCACTAAACAACTCCAGTACACAGGGAAATAGTAAAGGTAAGTTCAGAATTTCTTTAAAAAATTAATGATAAAAAATACACACTGGAATATATGAGATATAATCAGTGCTTTGATGCCAGCATAACTTATAGTCTTAAGCCCTTACATCGATAAAAATGAGAGAATAAAAAATAAACAAGTTAAAATCCCAACTCCAAGTCCTTAGAAAAATAGTGTAAGCCACAAGAAAGTACAAAGGAAATGGTAAAAAATAAAAGCAAGAATGAACCACTGGAGCTGGCCTGTATCTGGAGAAGGTGGCTCCTGCTGCCACCAGGGTCTGGTGGCACAGGCTTGCAGAGGATCCAAGGTGTAGAAAATAAAAAACACTTTTGGACTTCTTTTGTGAAGTAAGTATAACATTGCCAACTAAAGATATTTAAGATGATACCAGAGAACCACAGTTGATTATTCTGTACATCCACAACCCTCCCTGGGGCTAGGAGGAACTAAATATGAGAAGCCCTGAGGTCAGCTTCCCATAGGCAGCTGGCATTTTACAGTGCCCTGAGTTCCCTGCTGGGGACACCTGAGCCCAGGGTACCATCTGACACTCAATGCCCACAGAGATGGAGGGAGGAACTTTGAGTTTAGCTTCCTGCAAACAGGCTGAACTGCCTCCTGCCCCAGGCCAAAGCAATAATCACATTAATGTATGAGCTCAACACCGCTGCTGCTGTCAGTCTGACCCTCAATTCAGACTTTTCCAGTTCCCTCCATTTTCCCTCCTTTTTTTGGTAATGGATATAGGAGGTAGTTGGGGGAAAGAGGTAGCAAGCCCTCGGAGGCCCACATGAGGGTTAGAAAGAAACCTCTTTGGATAATGGATATTGGACTGGTTTCACCAAGTATAACAATATTTAAAAGGAGTAGTGAAAAATAAGGTTGGGAAGTTATTTCAGAATGACCAAGAGCAGCAAATGACTTGATCTTGGCTTCAAACTAGATTTGGTAGATTCCTGAACGTTTTCCAGCAAAGGAAAATTTCTATTAAAATAGCGCTGTACAAAGACAAGTCCAGGGATATTTAATCACTTGGGAGGCTGTTGCAGCATGGTACAAACCCCTGCTACCCACAAAACAGCAGCACCAGCTTGGGAACAAGTTAAAATCTAGAGTCTAAGGCCTTATCCCAGACCTAAGAATCAGAATCTCCATTTCAACAAAATCTTCAGGGCATTTGTTTACACGTTACAGTAGGAGAAGCCGTATCCTGGGCACCGTAAAACAGCAACTGAAAGAAAAAAAAAAAAAAGAAAGGATGAGTTGAAGAGAAACTGTGCTTCCAAAGTGTCAAAGATCAGAGAGGACAACAGGTTTTTAAGATTGGATCTCTGTGGGTCTATGAACACTGGCCAAAAAAGCAGATTCATAATGAGTCTGACTGTAGTTAATGGCTTACAGCTGCATTGCTGCTCGTTTTCAAAATAATTTAAATTGCTAAATCATAGTAATATTTCAATTTGGAGATGATATCAATAGAATTCCTGCTATTATTCCTTGAGCTCTCCAAGATTCTGCATGGCTTGTGTTTTTAAAGAAGCTATCCATCTGATTTTCCATTTTCCCCTACAGTGTTGTAGATTTGAAGTCTTCCCCCAAAAGTTCCCTTTGTCACTAACCTGGGCATTTCTCCAAGCCCAAAGATAGTAGAGGAAATTATAGGCTCTTCCTACATACTTTTCTTTTTTAAGCAACTAGATCTGGTTTTCATATTAGCAAGTCTTAACCTTTCTCCACTTATAGGGCGTTTTCAGTTTTTGTTTTTGTTTTTAAAACATAAGCACCTCCACATCTTGATCAAATCAGAAAGACTTCAGAAAAAGCCAAGCTTATTAGTGCATCATTAAGGGTGTTGGTTTACATATTGGATATACTTGGAAATTTATACATGGATGGAATTGTAGAAATGTGAAAGCATCTTCAATAGTTAAGTCCTGAAAAAGGTGGCAATCGTTAATATAGAATTGGGCTGAAGAGTGAAAGAAATATCAAGTTCTAGAATTCTTTAAGAACTTTTTTGTAAAGTCCTTCCAAAGACACACACATAAATACAAGCTAATAATTTTAAGTTAACGTTTCAATAATTATATATTCTTTTCCTGTGGTTTTATTCATTTATTTAGTAGTGTTCTTCGGTGCTTGGGATTGAACTCTAAGCCTTACAAGTGATAAGCAAGGACTCCATCACTGAGCCACATCTTGGACCTCTCTTTGATTTGTTAATCTCACTTAAAATTTCTAGTCTTTTTCTCTAAAACTCATCTATCACTTCAACATTCCTCATTTTATGTTCACGTTCTACAAAAATACATCTATCTCTGGTTGAAAACTTAATTTCCCATATTTCTAGTTTTAAAAGTTGAAATAAAAAGTAAATACCTGGAGAGCATACAGGAATTCTTCTCGCCTCTGTAATTCTCCTACATAACTAATTTTACTGTATGTATCTGAATAAAATAGGGCATGTGATCTCTTCTCCCTGAGAGGTTGACGTGCACAAATTCTTCATTCCCTGCATGTAATTTTTTCTCAAAAGTACACATGCACACTTTCCTTCAGGATATCTTGATTCAGAGCAATTATGAAGACTACATGGAATTTATAACTTTCCCTTGAGCTGATTATGCAGATTTTAAATGGCTTTTTAGATTATGTTAATATCTTTGCTTCACAGAATCTTTATGATATGATATAGGAGATGGAAACTATCAATTTAAACATTTGTTATTAAAACTCCAGTCTATGTACAGGATGATAGAGTATTCAAGAAATAATTTTAAAAATCACATTAAACAAGTGTTATCAGATCAGACATTTCTCCCAGATTATGGAAAATAATTAACTTCGTAATTTAAAAATCTCAGTGGATTCAGAAATCATAATTGATAAAGCAAAGGAAAATAAATCTATGAGGTAGCATTTCCTGGATTGGAGTCCTGGGACTTGCCTGTGGGATAATTAATTTTCAATTAAACAGAACTCAAAGAAGTGTTTTTTAAATCCAATTGGGTGAATAAGGAAGGTATCCAAAGTATATTTTTATGCTTATTTAGGTTATGACATTGGAGAACAGATCACTGTGACTATGTCATTTTTTATGGTCAAAGATGTAGATATTTCATAAATAAATAACTTTTTATGAGTTTCAATGGAATGGATCTAGATGGAAGTCATTTTTATTCTCTACATTTTTCTCAAAGTATTAACTTGGAGAACTTTGTGCTTATAATAATATATGCATGGTTTTACAATCATGGTAGAAAAACTTAAGATTTCCCTTGTAAATTTAATTTACTTGGTTCCCCAGTTTAAGGGTTTTGTTTCAGTAAAGAAAATTAAGCTGATATGAATTGTTTTTATTTGGGTTGTTGGTTTTCATTCTTCCTACAAAATTGCTTTGTGAAAATTGGTGTATAGAGACTCTCAGCATGTTTCCTTGGTGGAAATAAGTATGCTCTTTTTCAATTCTGCCCACATGCCTGTTAGGGTAGAAGTGAAATTTGAAAAAAATTTCAATGCTAGCAAATATTATATATGATATTTCAGCAAACTCTTTTTAGCAACTGTATAAAATGTATGGCATTTTAAAATCTTAGTATTCAGATAATCTGCCTACTATTTAAACTATTCTATACAACAAAAAGTAGGAAGTTTTCTCCATTTATTTATTGAAGTATGATAGTTCAAGATTTTAAATCCTAGGAAAAGTTTTCAAATGTGCAGACCAATTTCTCTTATGAATAATGGTTGCAAATTTTTAAGGGATGCAATAACAAGCAAATTCAGAAATGTGTTAAAAGAATGAT
Source organism: Aplodontia rufa (assembly GCA_004027875.1). NCBI lineage: Eukaryota > Metazoa > Chordata > Mammalia > Rodentia > Aplodontiidae > Aplodontia > Aplodontia rufa. Next base: position 46,218 of record PVKS010006297.1, read on the forward strand.
ATAATAAGTAGAACCTCAATTAGAAATAAAAATATTGTTAATCCTTGGAATATATGTGTGCGTATGACTACACATGTTTGTATATGTGTGTGTACGTAGACTCATATATACAAATATAAGTCAAAGTCATGATTCTGTAATTAGGTATACAAAAAGTCAATTGGAAAAATCCAGCAGTTATTGCTATATAATAAAAACTCTTTGCAAAATAAGATTATAAGGAAACTGAATATGCTAAAGCATATCTAACGAAAGCAAACTAGCAAAGACAGAGAAATGAAATGATGAAACTGTTTTTATTATAATCCAGAGCAATATAGAAATACCCACTAGGACAATGGAGTATTCAACATTTTTTAAAGTTTCTAATAATGGTAATACTATAAAAATATGTGCTATGTCAGAAAAAGAATAAACAATATCATCTGTATTTTTAGATGAGATTATGTTGTAATTAAAAATTGAAGAAACACTATTGAAGAACAATTAGAATTAATAAGAAAATTTGATGAGGGCAAGATTCAAGGTAAATATAGTAAAATTGATAGTTTTACTTTTTTTTTTAAAGAGAGAGACAGTGAGAGAAAGAGAAAGAGGAATCGATTTTTAGTTTTTCATGTGGCTTTCATTTCTCCAACACTTTGCTGTATATGTGATGCTGAAGTTTGAACCCACATACTTGGGCATGCCAGGCAAGTGCCATAGCTGCCAAGACACTGCTCCAGCCCTGATAGTTTCACCTTTTATTATCCATGTATCTCTAAATGGAAACAAAATGAAAACATTCCCATAACACTAAGACCTTGAACTTTCTAGGAAGGTCCAGGGGCTACTTAAAGAAAACAATAGTGTGCTACTAAATGGAAAGATGAAAAATGATACTGGATTGGAACACATCAAGTTATGTATATTCCAAATTAATATACAAATTTAATGTAGTTTCACAGACTTTAAAACTTGCTAGGAAGTTACTGCAATCAAAAGAGTATAGTGTTGGGGCAAGAATAAACAAATCTAAGGAACAGAATGGAGAACCTAGAATTACATCCAAATATGCATAAGAACTTTATATGTGACCAAATGAGCTTTCAATTCAGTACTACTCAATGAAAATCTTGTGGGTAAAAATTCAAATTTAGACTTTTGCTTTACACAATGTAGTTCTTTAAATTCCAAGTGGATCAAATATTTTAACAATAAAGCAATAAGAATGCCAGAAGGAAAATCGTGATGACAATATTCTTACTTAAGCAAGACAAAAGGAAATACCTTTTAAAAAGAAAAAACTAGCACATCTGCCTGTGTATATAATAATAATAATAAAAGACAAACTAAAGACTAGGCAGTACATATAATAACCAAACCATTCAAAAATGGATAAGAATCAAAAACACACAAAGTATTTGAATCATCATTCATAGTAGAATATATACAGACCAATCATTTGAAAAGATGTCAATAGAATTATTTCCCATTGTTTCATGTCAACAGACAGGATATACATGCATTCATTTCACAAATATTTACTGAATACCTTCTACTTCCTGGCATTCCCTCAATGCTGAATATGCTACAAAACAGATTTGACTGTTGCTTTCAAGGGGTTCATGATTTATGAGTAAAACAGACGTTAATCAGTTAACAGCTGAGTATACAATTATAAATTGTGAATAGGTTGTTTGAAGTAGAATAATGGGGTGAAGGATGTTCATTCTATAAATTAGGTTCACAGAAATGGTCTTTCTGGTGATTTTGGCATTTCATCTGATCTGGTCCAGAAATCAGCTTTATGAACATAGGGAGCAAGGGTTCCACCCACAGCAAGAAATTTGTTTTTACTTATAGGACTGGCCTATTTTATCAAAATGAATCATATTGCCCAATTAGTACTTCATTAGTGCTCAATAGCTATTTACTTATTGAATTCTGGATTTTGCATGTTGTTTCATCTCTCTTAGCAAAGAACTTTGTGTTGGACTATGGCAAAATTGGGCATTTTAAAAAACAACTAAATATTTTGAAAGCAAGTCTGAAAATACTTGAAAGTAATAGTCACATATTCAAATACAATGATTGTAAGTCATTCACATATTCAACAACTAATATAACTGAGCATACATACATTAACCATTTATATTATTTAGTCTTTGTGGTTCCCATCTTTTTCCCATCACCTTCTCGGGGTGTGCAATTCAAAACCTCCCCGCTAAGAGTCATTTCTAATTTCTTAGAATGACTGCCATCTTGGGAAAGGAGTTGTGAGGGGTCACAGAGCTCTGAATTAGAATAAGTAAAGATCCTGTGCAGTTTGATTAACTTCCCCTACATATTCTGTTATGCTGTCTTCTAGGGAGAATATCCTTTCCTCCCCATTTAAGAATCAGTCTGGTTTTTTATGATTACTATTATCCAGGTGAGTTTGACAAGCAGAACAATTAGGGGGTGCCTTGTACATCTACAGCACTGTGTGATTCTCTGTGGGGAATCCCAAAATAGGGCTATTCCTTAGCTATTCCTACAGTCCAGTCTCTTTGACTGCAGCTTTTTAGAACCTGGTTTTCCGGCTGCATGATTCAAACCTTCCACATCTTCTCAGAACTCTGTTAGCTGAACCCTATTGACCATGAAGTCCTCTGAACCTATCTTTATCCTTGGCATCCATGGAAACAGTCCTAGACAGTTTCCTTTCCTGGCTCCATTTTTCTTTTTTTCTTTTTTCCCTCAACACCTAAAAGTTGATTTTCCCTGGAGTTTCATAATTGATAGCTTACCACGTATAATGTCAGGCCACTCGGAGAGGCTACTGTCACGTGCACTGGCAAGCCCCAACTTTCTATGTGTGGCTTACCTTCTTTCTGGACTGCAGTTCTGACCTCCTACAGCTGCTGACATCTCCACCTGGACATCTCACAGGCAGCGGGAATAAACCCAGGCACTGTCACTTTGCCCATAGGTCTGTTCCTCCTAAAGTCTTACACTAACAATGCTTCCTCAAGCCTTTCAAGAATCTAGAAACTACCCAGTCTCTCCCCTCCTTCTCATTTTCCATATCCAATATTTTACTAGGTCCTGAGAATTTGCCTCCTTAATATTTCCCCACGATCCTTTCCTCTCCTTGGTTAGGCTCTTGCATCTTTCAGGGAGAAATTCCATACAGTAGAATTTTTGTGCTGAGCCTCTGCCCCTCTATCCAAGCTTAGATACCCTATGTATCCCCCATCATTCTTTCTAAGGGACTCAATAGAATATTGTAGTAAAGCACCAAATTAAATACAGTGATTAAGGACCATGTTAAGAGGCCATGGATATCAGGGAGGAGGGCAATGTTTCTACTTTCTTCACCATGCACTTCTTCCAAAGGATTAGGTTTCTAAAACATAATGTGACCTGGATTATCTCTCTTGTGAACTCTACAGGAATTTTGAACAAGAAATTAGGAGCAGTCATTAGGATTGCTAATTTGAATGATTGCTATTTGTAGGGAAGAGAAAACTGTCTCCAGTAATTTACAGAAAATAACACAGATACGTTTAGGGGACTGGGTTCCATTAGTCCCCTAATTTAGGCCCTGATGAAATGAGACACAAAACAGGAAAACTGGAAGAGTGGCAATCGAGGGCTCTAGGAATGGAAGTAAGATGCCTACATACACAGTTCCAGGGATCCGGGATGCTCTTCAGGTAATTCACCACTGACTCTGTGCTTGCCTTGGTGGTGTAACTTTCTACTTCACTGGATTCAGGAAGCTTTTGTTGAGCATCTTATCTGGGCCCCGAACACCGTAGGGAATCAAAGAGAAAGGAATAGGCCCCACTCACAAAGAGCTTGTGAACTATTTCAGTAGATAAACACTTAAGGCAAAAAAAAAAAAAAAATGAAAGCATTCTAAATAAAAAGGTACAAAAATAAATGATAACAGAAAGTAGACTGGTATACAGGGATAGAGAGATGGAAGAAGCTGATGTCATTGTGGTCCACAGGCACATTCACAGTGAGAGGAAGTGGAGTCCACCCTGGAGTCATTGCCAAAAGGATTTGTGATATGCACTCATTTCTGAGTGCAACATGCTTAAATATGGGCACAAATAAGTGCCCTCTCCTTGAGGATGAAAACATAGACCAGAAAAGAAGTTCACTAAAAATGTACTTTAAATGCAGATCTTCACTGGTAGCTCTGTAATTATTAAGTTTTCCGTATTCTGATAACCTCTTAATCACAAGGGCTAACAACTTGGCCAAATTCGTTGGCTCTATACCCCCACATTGGTAAGACAGCCACATAGAATAATTTCTTCTCCTCTTTGAACACCGATCAGAGACTGGTGGTTTCACTGCACATATCTGAAGATTTTCCATACCACAAAGCCCTGGAGGCACAGCTCAGCGGTTTCAAGACCCCTGCATTAAATCTCAAAAGAAGTAAAATGCTTCCATCTAGTGGCCTGCGTGCAAAACTGGTGGATTGTTCCGTCTTGCTCGTGAAAAGCTGCCAAGCCCAGGCACTGAGCAGTGTCTACATTTTAAATGACTTTGCAAATAAAAGGACTAGAGCATCTTGACATGATGTGAATAAAAGTTTCAAGAAGTAAATTCTGAATCAGGCCATACTGAACTGGCCATATTGAACTGTTTCAAAATGGGGCCTAATACTCTAATTATATATGTCTCTCCTAAGGAAAATTTGATTTTAAATGCAGTAATTTTGAATCCTAGCCCAATCCTTTCCTTTTAGAAAAAGCACATTCCTTTTGAGTATTTGTTCATCAGGAAATTTATTAGGTTCTATGTCTTTCTGACCCCAGTTGGATGTATTCTTCTTCTGTTTTGAATTCTAGTAAGACTTGATTCTCCATTTGTACAGGTTTTTTTTTTCCTATTGGCAAGTAATATATTTAATCCCTTTGGGCAGCATAAAGAAGGGCATGGCACATAGAGCATGATTAATAAATGTTTGAATGTATAAATAAATGAATTGGAATGAAATGATGAATGGATGGATATATGATAGATAACCCCTATCTTTCATATATAAGCAGAGGGAAAACTACCATTTATTGTGCCAATATAAATGCTTTCAAGGTTCATGCTTCCAAGGGCATCTATTATACAACATGAATGTGAAAGTCAAGAAGGCAAGAGTGACTCCAATCAAGCCTGACAGCACTTCTGTGCTCACTTGACATCAGGAATGGACGCTTGAACTCTGCCTCCTCCCGTGTTGGCCCTACAGGGATTACACAGATTCCGAAGCACAAGTGAAGGGAGAAGAACACTTGAGAAGAAGTTCATGGCAGGGACCTCAAACCACTGTCCACAAAAGTGATTTTCTATGGACCATGGAGCTAGATTTAGAAGTCAAATGCCCACACAACGGCCCACAAGACCCCACAGAACAAAATCAATCCCTCAGTTTGCTTCTGGTTCAGGCACTGTTTCTGGGTTAGGTGCTCTGTAAATACTGGCTTGGAATGAAGGTAATGTTGGTGGTTGAGATGTAATAACACGTAAGGATACTAGAGGCCTGCGGAGTTCAGACTCTAAATGAGTCCTGTCTGCCTTGAAGGAGCAAGCCTGGAATGTCCAAACTTCAACTGCAGCTATTTATACTCAGCTCCAGATAGCCACCAAATTGTTTCCTTCTGCTGCAGGTTGCTGGAAGCTTCCTGCTCTTCAGCCCCATTACTGTGAGCTGTGAACCTAGACCCCTAGTTTCTGAAGAGCACTTTCATATATGACTTGATTCTGTAATAATATGACAGACTCCAGGACAATTTTTTTTATCTGCCTCTGGCTTTTTGCACCACAGAATCAATAGACTCCTGTTATGTTCCTCTGGAGAATGCGTGGGCTTTTCAGCCAGGCTTGCATTTCCCTAGAGACCATTAGGTATTGGAAGAGATAGGACATGAGACATTAAAAAAAAATGTACAATGTGGGCTGGAGCATTGGCTTCTCTGTTGCTGCTCTTGTGTAGCATGTGTGAGTGCACGAGTTCAAACCTCAGCACCACATATACAACAAAGTCTCAGCAGCGAAGGCCACATGAAAAACGAAATAAAAATTGTTTCTCTCTTTCTCATTCTCTCATTGTCCCTCTCAGTTTAAAAAAAAAAAAAAACACAATGTGGGGCTGGGAATTGGAATGTAGCTGTGTGGGAGAGCGCTTGCCTGGCATGTGTGAAACCCTGTGTTCAATCTGCCATATCACCAAAACACAGACACACATACACACGCACAGATATGCACACACACAGAGACACACACAGAGACACGCATACACACACACATACACACACAGACATGCATACACACAGACACACATACACATACACACACAGACACACATACATGCAATACACACACACAGAGATACGCACACACACAGACACACAGACACACACAGACATGCATACACACAATACACACATACACACACAGAGAGACACGCGCACACACACAGACACACAGACACGCATACACACAATACACACATACACACACACAGAGACACGCACACACACATGCACCCTCACAATTCAAATCACCTAAGTTCTCTAAAGGAGGTTTGAGACCAATTGCATTTTCTTACCATTTACTAACTCTTTGGCTTCCCTTGGCCACCAGTAACCATGCCTTTCTGTTACAGAGCTCCCCACTTCTCCCCACTGAACATCGTGTCTTCCCTCAGTTTTTTTTCTCTCTGGTCTCTTTCAGCTTTTGATATTTCTGACATCTTGGATTACCCGTTCTTAGAAAAGTGTCCTTCTGGCATCCTACCAGGACTACTCATGGGTGAGTAGAAGCCCAAGCAGCTTTCCTTTTTTAAGGAGATGAGACATTTCAGTATGTTTTAAATATTTACTATGACTAAAACTAAAATCTCAATACATATTCACAGAAATGAAACCCGAAGCCAGAAGCATTTGTGGAGGAACATGGTAGGACCATTGTCACAGGCCTGGCTTCTGTCTCCCTCAGTGACACTTCTTCTAGCTCTCACTGTAAGACTCGGTCCTCATGCTCCGTGTCTTTTGTTTACTTTCTTCAGCCCACTGATCCTACCTTCTAGCTCCAATTTTCAGGTTTATACTTGTTACTGCTCAACTGATTCCCCAAACCTTAGCTTTCAACAAGCCTGGATTCCAATACCTCCAGTTGCCCACGGAACATCAAATTCTTACCATTTGCACACTGAACAAATCGCCCTCCCACTGAGTAACAAAATGCCTTTCCATTTTCTCCTGTTTTGTATCTTATTTTGGCAGAAGCTATGAATTATATTGTATTGATTTGGCCTCACTGGCCCTTTCAAACTAGAAACAAGTATTTCTTGGGCTCCACATCATTTTTTTCTATATTTTTTGTCTATTACTTTTTCTTCCACTCTTCTTTTTCAATATGCATATTGGATCTTTTTGACTTAAAAAACATATCAAGTACATGATTTCACTTTTCCATCCTCTGTCAATGGGTATTTGGGGCACTTCCACCTTTTAGCTATTGTGAATAATGCTGCTACAAAAAAATAGTCACTTTAAAATACGGGCTTAGAGCATTTTTTCTAACTAAAATGTGTTTAGGATAAATTAACAATCACAAGAGAGCATAACACATAAGTGTACAGAGTGAACCACAACTAAGAAGACCTAGGCTGAAATCATGAGTTATGGCACATCGTGGAATTAAATAATAAAGAATCTTGGCAAAGTTGTCATTTACCAAGAAGATGCTCTTACAGTGTGGAAAGACCAGTTTTCCAGCTATGAACTATATAGTAATTATGACTTATAAAATTAAGACTGATTGTATATACTGTACCCATTAAAACTAACGTCAATAGGGGCTGGAGTGGTGGCCTGGTGGTTATGGCACTTGCCTGGCATGCACGAGTATGCGAGTTCAAACCCCAGCACCACATATACAACAATGACTCAGAGCAATGAAAATCCCATGAAAAACTAAATAAAAATTATTCCTCTTTTTCACTCTCTTTCTTTTACTGTCCCTCTCTCTTTAAAAAAAAATTAACATTAATAAATAACTAATAATTCTAGCATAGGTATGTTTTATCATTTTCCTAGCAAATGTGTTTTGGGGGAAAGAAAACACAGAATGCATGCCTGAATCTAGAATGTCCTCAAGGCCTCATGTGCTTGGAAGTGGGTTTTTGGGAAAGTGATTAGTTCAGGAGGGCTCTGTACTCTTCAGTGGATTGATCCATTGATAGCTGTCGCTGCATGGACTGCTGGGAGCTGGGACCCAGTTAGAGGGAATAGGTCACCAGAGACATGCTCCAGAAGGATTTATGTTCTTTCTGGCCCTTGTCTCTTTCTCCGACTGCTTATCAGCTGCCATGAGATGAGCAGTGTTCCTCTACCATACCCTTCTGCTGTGTTTCTGCCTTGGAGCCAACTGATCATGTGATCAGGAGCTGAGTCCTCTAAATTATGAGCCAAAAAAAAAATTTCCTTCTCTAAATTGTTCTTGTCATGTATTTTGGTCACAGCAATAAGAAATTGACTAGCAATATAAAAAGACATTATTAATACCAAAGAATCTGATATAAAAGCTAATTAATTAATGTACATTGAGTAAGAGGAGAGGAAGGGAAAATAAGAGTGTGATGATTCTCATGCTATGCCAGAGAATCAAGAGTAGTCTCCTATTCCTACCATTGGTTGAAAATTACATACGGTGTATATTTGTATATTAACCTGTGTGCATATGGATATTACTATACATGTATATAATTTGCATAAATAAAACTATTTGCACAAATAATAGCAAATATTATAGAACAAATTTGGAACAACTATTATTCTACAGGTATTTATAGGAAAAAAGAAAAGCTTCAGTGACATAACACATAGCGGGGAATAAGTCAGTGAGTGCAGACCATGAAGGATAAAATAAAAAGGCAAAATGAGAATGCATCATTTGTCATAGGACATTTAAAGGGTTTACACTTTACAATAAAGGGCAACTACAATCAAATTACATTAAAAGTTAAAATTCAAGTTATTGCTGGCTGCAAGAAGCATACATATAAGCAGGTTGACCCCAAAAAATGTAAAAATAAAAGGGTTCAGAAAGTTTCACCATTCAAAAGGAATACAAAAGGGTACAAGGACAGGGAGGTGTAAATATTGAAATTAGTCAAATATTACTGAGATAAAATGGTTATTATATATCTGTAACAGTTATAATGCACCATGAAAATATAACAATCACAATCCAAATAATGTGAAATGGCATTAAATAAAAACCATTAAGAAGAAAAGCAAAATACACTTCAAATTTTATAACTCTAACAGATAAATCTGAGATTAAAAAAAGTTAAAGAAGAATGAAGAAATATATTTTAATTTGCATTATGCAGAGAATTATATAGAGAATACAGAATTTCCCATAAAATCTATGGAACAAAAATTAACATTGACCATATTTGTTTTAGTCAAGCTTGGGCACTTTGATTCATACACTACAAAGTTACAAAGGGCACATTCTTCCTGCATCTAGTGCACAGTCCAAGATGTTAATAAGTAGCAAACATTTTCCAATCCTTAAAGATTTTAACCCTGAAGATAGCATCTAAACCCATTTTAGTCTTAGTCTTATTGACCTCTTTGGTGAAATTGCTAGAAATGAAAAAAAGTATTTTAACAACCTAAAGAAAATGGAGTTTAAGAAATTCAAGAAAAGTGTAGTGCCTAAGTCTTTAAGAAGAGGTCATATATCTCTTATTCCTACCCAAGCATTAGATTACTGACACATTTAACATGGTAATTTTATTTCTAATTAGCACTCTTTGTGGAAGAGCAGGGCAAACAATATATGTAGAGGCTGTAATGAAGCAATTTATCCTAAGAACCAAGAAGTATTTGGAGGAAAGCTGTTCATTAAAGATTTCCTCCACCTTGATCTGTGTGGGCCTTAACTTCTAAGAAATTGAAGTTGGCAGCTGCAATTAAAAAAACAAGAATCCATCTTCCTTTAATATTTCACTAATGGGTCATAAAACAAGTATTTCTATTGATGCTAATGTCCATCATAAGAGCTAGTTTATGTTGGCTTGGTTAATGTATCTCTAATAATGTTTTCTTCTAAAATTGTTTAAAGCACTTTCACTGGCCCAGAGTAAGAGATCAAAATTATCAATGTTTACCTCTAACCAAGAAAACAGAAACCATCTCAAGTGTTCACAAAAGAAAGAAAGGGCAGGGATGAGCCCATAGTGAAGTAAAGGAATTCAACAGAGCTCTTCAGTCTGCCCTGGAGGTTGGTATTAGTGGGAGCTTTTTATCGCCCTGAGGCTGGAGGGACAAAAGGAAAAACATGTGATTATGGGCACCAAGATGACAACCTCATGGAAACTGTAACTATGGTGGCCCTGGATGCAGTAGGGGCTGGAGCCATAGAGCAGAAGCCTCTGTAGTCTGAAAGGAGGAGATGTCCTGATTTCTCACTCCTCCAAGCCCACTCCTCACCTTGCCCTCTGATCTCCTGCTCTGATAACATCCACCGCTCAGTTGTGCTAGGACAGTGGAATAGGCTGCTGAGAGTTCAAAGAAAACACCTGGAAATGGCAGGGGTGAGGGAGTTGGATAAGACACAAGATTTCCTGGAAAATGGAAGGCCCAGTGGTGACAGGCTGGTCAGAAGACATTGTCAGATGCAGTGACTGGACATGAGTGCCTCTATCCATCCTGGTGCTTCACCAAGAAATGCCTCCTCTCCCTTAATACCCTAACCCAGAGAAGAAAGCCTCCTCTCCCTTATGGAATTTTGCCCAGAGGTTACCAGGTGGATGAGTGACAAATGTCTTTCCCACTGTGCCCTCAGTTCTATACCAGCTTCCACAGGGATTTATAAGTCGGGTTTATAAGTTGGGCTACAGAAGCAGTGGCAGCTTTCTATAGATAGTGCCATCGTGCCCTAGTTGCCAGCATACACAAGAGAAAGTTAGTGTCCTTCTAGTTTATTTAGGTGTTCCTGGCCCAAGGCTGCTGTTCCTTTACTTGGCCAGGTTACTGAGAACTAAAGGGACATTCCAGGGACACAGAATGTTCTGTCCTCCTCCTCTTTAAGGATGATGCACTCACCCTAGCTTTAACCCTGCCTCCCATTGACGTCATGCTGCCAGAAGTCCCATGGAGCCTGGGAAAGTCTGCTCCTGCATGGAGCAGAGCAGAATAGGGGCAGGGTGGGTCTCAGGGAAAATAGGTGTAATATCAGAACCCCCTGCGCTAGAAGGATTTTGCACTGTTAAATCATGGCCCATATCATTTAATTCAACCCTTTTATTTCATTTTACTCCTAGAGGAACTAGGGTCCAGAGAGATTATATTGTTTACCCATTTACACATAAAACAAAGGCCTAAAAGGTTTTTTTAGGTCTCAACACAAAGTGTGCTTTTATGAGAATCTACTCTTTATTTTGAGACTATTTTCTGTTTAAGTCAAGTTATGAAGCACTTGGGAATTGGATTCATTTCGTGATCACTCCAGTACCTTAATATAGCACCTGGTGCATAGAAAACCCTCAATAAAGTATTTATTGAATTAATACCAATTGAAGGAGAAAGCATAGCCAATCGACTGATTTATGCTAGCTTTAAATAATCCCCAGTTGAATGAGAGTTACCAAGGAAGTTAAACAAAGAACACTGCCAAAATTATGCCTCTCGAATATTTTTAAAAGAAGCACACATTCTCACTGGCCTGAGATGTTTATGATCTGTACTATTTAAAATAGGGACAAAGATACGTCCCTTTTAACAACCATAATGAACTTTTATTTGAAAGAATAAACACGGATGTCAGCAATGATAACTGTACAGGTTCTGCAGAACAGATTGATACAAATAAAAGACTAATAAATGTTTATGTGGTCATGTGTGGGAGGGGGTGCCTAGAGTATTTCCTCCACAGCCATGACTATGGGGTGAAAAAGAAACAGAAAAAAATACACTTAAAGAGGGATGCTTAAACAGTACTGTGGGCAGCAGAGGGAGTGATGACTAACACTGCTGTTAGTAGTGGTTTAGAAACAAAGGAGATAAGTCTGCTAGCATCCTGTTTCCTTCTGCTAAGCCTCTTCTATAAAGACCATGCTGGAAAGGAAGAAGGGAAGAATGGCAGAGTGAAGGGAGGGAGGAAGAGAGGAAGAAAGGGAGGGATGAAAGGAGGAACCTACAGAGAGGGTAGATATTGCATGAGTGCACACCACAAACCCATCACCCACATTTTTTTTTTCTAAGTGAGAGGGAGAAAGAAAGAGGGAGAGAGAATCGATTTTATTTTATTTTTTTCATCTGGCCTTAGTTTTTCTGATACTTAGTTGTGTAGGCAGTGCTGGGGTTTGAACTCGGGTCCTCCTGCATGCCAGGCGATCACTCTGACCACTGAGCAACCACTCCTGTCCCTCCATCTCCCACCTTTGAGGAAACAGTAATCTACATGGATAAAGCCCCTTTGGGTAGTAACCTAGCTTAAGTGAAATTAATGAAATTCCTATATAATTGAAATTTGGATACCAATTCACTTCCTTTATCCATTAATACCTTAATATGCAGATCGCTTGCCTGGAATGCTCAAGGACCTGGGTTCATACCCCACCCAGCACCACATACACAACTAAGTGTCAGAAAACCAAAAACCAGATGAATAAATAAATAAAATTAATAAAAATGCATTGAATTAAAGTAGTAATACCGCAAAGAATTCAAAGAAACCCTAGTTTTAATGTTTGGAGAAACGAAATATCATTTCATTTGAAAGGAAAAGAATCTAAAGATAAAGATTTTTTTAAAAGTGAGTTTACTTGAAACATACAATTATTAGAGCATTTTTTGGGGGACACTTCCTAGGAATCAGGAGAGATGCTTTGACCCTCATATTAGTCATAAGCCATCCAATCATGGTCTGCTAAGATCAGCTAATTTAAGGGTGAAAGGAAAGGGATCAAATAAATGTAAGAGGAAAGAGGAGGGGAGTTAAGAAGGGAAAAGCCAGAGGAGCAATAGCTGCAATTAAAGCAGTCTTTTGTTTCAAGAACATGACACATGGTAAAATCCCACTAGAACTCTGAGAAGTGTCACATCTGGAATACATATGATGGTAGGTTTGAAATTTCTACAAGAATTTGATGGAAAAATAATGCCTTATATTTTTTAGATTTTAAGAATAGTTTTGATGGAAATAAAAGGAAATTTTAAGTACTTAAAATGTTAAATAAGTGTGTTTTCAGTAATTTATGATAGGGGATTTATGTTCAAGGGGATATATAATGGCATTGAGCAGAAAACATGTTAATATTAAGCCCTCAAGTAAGTGCAATACAGGAGAGAAAAAATATATCAATTTTAGCCACATCAGGATTTTTCCTTTCTTTTCTTACAAGAATATAATTTCATTAACCTGTAGACAGGTATGTAAAGTAGGAGGAACTCAAGAGAGGAAATTCAAAACTTGTATAAAATGGGATAAATTCAAATTTTACAGGATGTCTGTATTCATTTGTAGGCTGGCAAATAGATAATACATTTCTTAGAAGAAAGGCAATATCAGAATTTAAAATTTCAAAAAACATGTATTAGAAAAATACATGTCTTTCATGTCTCTTCTTGCCAAAAATGCTTTGTCTAAATCTAGTCATGAAAAAAAAAATTGGAAAAATCCAACTTGAGAACAATCAGTAAAAGGACTGGCCTTTTTAGTTCCATGTATAGTAGGGAAACTGCTCTAATCTTAAAGCAGACCCTGAGACAAATCACCGCATCAGTTCTAACAAGAGTTCCGGGAGAAAAAGGCTGGGGAGTGAGCAAGTGATAGGAAACAGTGACCAAGCCAGCATGTGTATCAGCTGACCCCACAGAGAGCTGCCTCCATGCCTCAGGGGAAATTATGTGACCTCAGAATTGTCCCAGCAGTTGTTGCTTCCAAGCAACACTTCCAGCCCAACATTGTACTTCCTGCTGTCTGTGAGCCCAGCAAGCAAAGATAATCTGCTGATGGAGTGAGCAGATCTGTGTCCCTGGAGCAATAACAGTCTCCACTCTAACTAAACACAGGGCTTCATTTTTGATTGGATTAAAGATGGGGGGAGAGATCAGGTGGCTATGAAGGGAATTACTGGAGCAATAAGGAAAATTTATAAATGAACCATACAATAGATGGTTAATTACATCATTGTCAAATTTTGAACGTGATAATTATGCTTTTGTGGAAGAATATCCACATATTTCCAAAATACATACTGAAATATTTAGTGCAAAAGTACCATGATATCTAAACTTCCTCACAAGTAATTTAGACAAAAAGATAGCATTAATGTGTATGCATATGTACATAAAAATATATTTACATGTAAGTATGCAAAAATATATGCATATATAAATATATGTGTACATGTATGTACTTGGAGATATATGTGTGTATATATATAATAGGGAGTTTAAACAAGAGACAGAAATACAGAAAATGTAAACAAATGGCTACTCCATGTAAAAAGAAAATGAATATTCATTGTTCTATTTTTTTATTTTTTGTAATTTTGAATTACTTCCAAATAACAAGGTGGAGAAAAAGAAATTAGCACTTGTCAAGGTAACACTTTCAAGAACAACTTTTATCTAATATCACTACATTGTTGAATTAAGTTGTGTGAAAAACCCAGTAAGATATTGAGAGTAAATAAAATGGAATGAAAATGGGGAAGAATAAGTCGTTATTTGAACTATAAAGGGAGATTATTATATTAGGAAGCATTGCCTACTACCTTCCTGACAACTTAATTCCCTATTTCTTTCCTGTTCATTAGAGGATGGGCCTTGTTTTTTCCTATCATGAATCCCTTTTCAATTCAGTGATTCTCAGCCTTTTGGGTTTAAAATTTTTGAAGATATACAAAAACAAAAGGTTGACTATTCCTAAACATCGACATTTAGGTCTGGAGTACAGTGCACACACTTCTATTGTACAATTCTCTCCCAAAGTATCTGAAAAATATCAAAACTACTGTCAGTGCCATGTAACCAACTGCTTGAGTAGAACTGATCTTTGGTCTGATTTTCTACCTCTCCATATAAAAAGATAAAAATCTCAGATATTACAATAAAATGTCATTTTTATTAAGCACTGCAGATCTCATCTGTCATAGCAAGTTGTAAGCAATCTGCATCATCTACTTGGATCTACAACCTAATACTATAGGGTATTTTTTTTATAAGCATCATGGCAATAATACTAATATTTATTTAAGCAGAAATTAATTGTACACATTGATTTTGATAGTAGCATTGTTTCACAAGTACTCCTCTTCTCCCTCTTTGCATCCACGTGGTATTCCCATCACCCTAGATAGGTGAGGTCACGTGAGTCTTCTTAGTCAAGAAGTGACAAAGATGCAAAAAGCTACTGCTGGGCCAGAGTACATTGTTATTGATGACAAACCCACCTAGTTCTCAGTTTTGCGATACGCAGTTCTCTAGGTGGTGCCTTCCCTGACGGATGTGCTCCTGAATGACCACCATGAACAGATGGTGGGCAGTGAGCAAGTTTGAATCATCTAGAGTGAGCAAGAAGTAGACACATGTTATGTAAGCACTGAGACTGAGGATGATTTGTTTTTCTTTAATCAGACATTTACCTAATCTATCCTGACTGATAATCAGATTTCAGAATACATCTGTGACAGATGTGTGTGTGTGTGTGTGTGTGTGTGTGATATTTTGCCCCTTCACTGGGTTATAGCCACTATATAGTATTTATAGTACTCACATTACTTAGATGTATAATACAAAACTCACAGTTTATATGAACTCCAAGTTCATTATTTATTTTTTAAAAAAAGACATCATAAGATAGCTAACATTTGTGTCATTGGTTTTCTATAAACAGGAAATTCCTATTGTTTTTAGAATTATGCTAATTTTCAATAGATTATTTTTCCTTTATCAGTTTTAAGCAACTGGAAGAAGAAAGACTTATAACAAGAACACATGAATGTAGTGTCATGAAAGGAAAAGGAAATTGTTTCATGGAAGGCATTAGTCCTCTTTTTTATTTTCTTTTTTACGGCATTAGTCCTCTTTATCAATCAAATGAAGATAAATGATTCATTAGACACTAATCTTATGGAATCCAAAAATGCTAAGCTAATGGATAACATGTGACTAAAGAATGAATTAGCTGAGCTTTATTCTAATAGTTGCCACCACCAACTGTGTAATTATAGCCAGATCTTTTAAATACTTTGAATTTTGTTGTGTGTGTGGGAATAAGATTACTTTAGGCTCACCAAACCTAAAAGGAGGATAAAACTCTTGTCAATAATTTTCCTGAACTTCAAAATATCTTATTACTTGGATTATTTATTTATACCCTGCTTACCTTGTTTCAAAGGGATTTAAAGTAGCTTCCATATTATTTTTTTAAATTATTTTATTTTATTTTTTTAGAAAGAGGGGACAGTGAGAGAGAGAGAGAGAGAGAGACAGAGAGAATCAATTTTTACTTAGTTTTTCACATAACTTTTGTTGCTCTGAGACTTCGTTGTGTATCTGGGTGCTGGAGTTTGAACGCGCATACTTGCACATGCCAGGCAAGTACCATAACCGCTGAGCCACACTCCAGCCCCCATATTATTATTTTTTAACAATTTTTTAAAACCAGAGTAAACCCATAAGAGGATTACAGTGCTTTTCCTTTCCTACTTCTCACAGTACTTTTAAGCAAAATTTAGACTATTCACTCACAAATTGACAGCAATTAAAGTGAAAATCTCTTCTCTAATACTTAGAAAGCATAGTAATATTTTCAAAGAAAGAGGAAGGAAATATATAGAGAAGGTTTGTGTTTGAGTTCTTGTCACCATAAGTTTTCTGATGTCCCATTTCAGATATTAAAACAATTATATATGTCAAAATTCTGAATACTCATATATCTATAAATTAAGTATTATGATTCTATATGTTCTTAAGCTTTTCAGAGCATTGTCATGGTTTGGATGTGAGATGTTCCCCAAAAGCTCCTGTGTTAATGCAGGAATGTTCGGAGGCAAAGCTATTGGACTGTGAGAGCTGTAACCTAAACAATTCATCCTATTTTGAATGAACTGCCTGGGTGGTAACTGTGAGCATAGGAGTGTGACTGGAGCAGGGGGGTTACTGGGGTACCCTGGAAGGGTTCTTTTCAGCTTGTCCCTTCTCCCCTCAGTCTCTATGCTTCCTGGCCACCATACAATGATCTGATTTCCTCCAGTGGTTTCTTCCATCATGATGGATTGCCTCACCTTAGGCCCAAAGCAATGGAGTCAGATGTCTAGGGACTGAGATCTCTCTAATGGTGAACCCAAAATAAATTTTTCTTCCTATAAGTTGTTCTGTTGGGCATTTGGGTCACAGCAATACAAAGCTGACTAAAACAATCATATAAAAATTAATAATATCTTTTTCACCAGCTATGGGAAAAATTCATTATAATGTTATAGCTTTAATTTTCCAATATATATGTAAATGATTTAAAAAGTCAAAACATCACTGACCCTACAGTATAATTAAATACAAAAAGTTATTAATTTAAACTAAATAAATTTTAGCAGTCTAATTTTAACTATTCAAAAACTAGACATTTATTTGAAAATGATTTCCTTTGAGAAACACATAGAATGTTAACTAAAAATCTATTATACTTATGGATTTTCAGAGGTCTTCATAAATATGGCATCACAAATTTCTGTGAATTTCCCAAATGGTAAATGTCTGCTTTCATGAAATATGTAGCAAATTTCTGCAATGCTATAGTACAGAGCATGAACTCGAAATTGTCCAAACCTAGGTACAACAGCTTAGCTAAGGGCATACTGTAATCTTGGATAGTGTCTCTGCTTACCTGAAGCACTTCATCTTCAGTATTTCCAAATGGGATACTATCAACTCTTTTCTAGGGATGTGGCAAATAATAAAGGAGGTCATTCAGTTACATTCAAAAAGTAACAACTTGTGTGGTGAAAAGTATCAGTCATGTAACAGAACAGTAACACCAGCAAAGTGCCTGCCAGAAATCAAGCCCCTAATAAATGTAGGGAGAAACAGGAACACTTTAGGAAAATTTCTTCAACAAAATAAAATAGGGTATCTGAGGACTCACACATCCATCTTCTTCATCTACAGTTTGTTCCACAGCTATTTTTGTGACTAAGGATACCAAAATTAAACATTACTTTCATTTCTAAATTTCAAGACAGATGTTAGGAACTGTGATTAAACTATCAAAATATAGAATTTTGGAGGAATCATGATCATTGACTATAAACTAAACTGATTACCACATATTTTATCCAGTGATTTAAGAGGCCACTTTTCATTACACACTATAATTCAATGAAGTAGTAGCATATATAAAACAGATACTTAAGAATAAGTCAGACTTAAAAATAAGCTGTCAATGTAATGTACCATGTTAGAAATGAAAAATAATTAGATTATGCTTCAAGGGCTAAGTAAATCATTTTCTTCTTTTTTCTCTGTTTTTAAATATACTGTAAGGAAAAGAGATCTTGATTTTAAAAAAATTCTATCAAAATAGTGAACTCAATGGTGCTTACAGGAGTTTCCCATTTTTGACACATAAGCCATATTATAATGCTCTATTTCCTGTATTTCCTTGCCTAAATAGATTTTTGCTCCAGGCACATTTTGTCTGAACTTCCACGTATGAAAACCAGCAACTTTTATTAAATTGTTTCTCACTAGTTTCTTAGTCCTAACAAACCTATTAAATGATAATGATGTCCTATTTTACACAAGAGAATGAGTCACACCTAAATGCAATTATAGGACTCGGGGCTAAAACACAGAGCACTTCTTGTTTAAGACAACTCACCTCTGTACTGGTTAACTCTTCATTATTTATGAAAGAATAATGCCTAATACATACATCTCCCAAAATAAACAAGATTCATTTGTTATTCAGGTATCTAGAACTTGGAATACATTCTCATGGAGGAAGATACATTTGTAGGATGCTTAAGTCTTTATTATAGAGCTAAACTTTGTAAAGATGAACAGGAATACATAACTGTTACAAAATAGTAATTGAATAAAACATAAATTCAATAAAATGACATAGAAAAATCAATTTTTAAAATTTATCCGGAGTTAAATTGAGAATGACGAGATGTGTTTTCCAAGCTTTGTCTACTACCTACCTATGTGATCTTGAACAAATTGCTTAGATTCATATATTTGGTACGAAGATGAGAATGCATAATTTCTTTTAAATTCTTTAGAATTACCTTTAACTCAATCCTTTGGTAACTTGCATAATACTCTAAAAATGCCAAGAAATAATGCAAACTTAATTTAAATCCTTTAATGAGCTATATTTTCTACTTTAAATTTGTGTGAGTTCAACAAATATTCATTAACTGTTGTCTGCATGTCTGGGAAAATAATTAAAAGACATTTCATAAAAGAAGATATGTGATACTCAATATTAGAAGTCATCTGTGAAATGCAAATTAAAATTGAAATTCCATATCACTATATACCCACTAAATTATCTAATATTTTAAAGATATCAACATCAAATATTGGGAAAGACATGGGGTATTTTGATCACTCATACATTGCTCAAGAGAGAGCAGATTGGTGTAGCACTTTATGGTCAAGATAGGCATTTACTACATAACCCAGTAAAATCACAAGATATTTACCAAGAAAGAAGCAATTGTCCACACAAAGACTTGTATGTGAATGTTCACAGCAGGCTGATAATTATTGCTGAAAACTGGAAACATTTCAAATGCATAAGGAAATTGATAAGGAAAATTATAATGTATCAATTTAATAGAATATTATTAATTAATGACAATTAATTATTGACAAACTAATTGAAATGGATGAATCATCTTTGAAGAAGAAGCCTGGTTACAATGGCACCAGTCACACCTGAACTTGAAAAAACAGCCTTTCCCAGACTCTCAAAGGCCAGAAATGCGAAAATCTCTTTGACAAAACTGAGAAAGGTGGAGGGATTGAGGAAGGGAAGTCAATCAGCCTTCCTACTGCCTTCCCAGGTCACATGCTTGCTCCTGCTTCCATGGGAAGCTATTTTTTTTTTTTAATTAAGGAGTTAAGTTATTGTACAATCATAAATGCATGTAAAGTAACAATATGACCTGCTTTTGTTCTTAAACCAGAATTACCCCCACAACCCTCTAGGAAGCTTTTTAACTCAAGTGAAGTCCTAGAGCCTAGTACGCAATTATCATGGGGACAGTTGGAAATGTCCCTCAGTATCAAGTGAACATTTTCTCCCTAAAAAATTTTTAAAGGGAGAAGTGAGATACCAAATAGAGTTGTGTTTTAATTACAATGTTTGTTATGCCAATGTAATTTCTGCACCAACAAGGTAGCCCCACCAACCTACCCTCATCTTCCTCTTTCTTTGACTTCAATCAGATTACCTAGAAAATCTTGACCCTTCCACCACCTCCGTCATTCAGTTATGGCTGGGAATAAAGCCATTTTTTAAAGATGCATCTGCGGGTTTTCCCTTCTTTGAAGTGTGTGTGGGGGTAGGGGTAGGTGTTAATATTTAAACAGTGAGGAAGGAGTTCTAGGAAACAAATAGACACTGTGCACATGTTAGGCTGAAGGAGCAGTTAATAGCGTCAAGAACAGTTAGATTTTTCTTATTCTACTGTGCACAATGAGAATTTTCCTGGCAGAAAATAGTAAAGACCTGACAGGACCCTATCCAAAATAGAATCTAGTCTCTGGGAAGAAAGAGGAATGAAAAACAGATTAAGAAAATAAGTAGAATACAGGGCAGAGGGAGAAGGAAAGGAAAGACAAAAATTGAATTCCTTGATTTCTGTCTGAAGGTAATTCTACGTGGGGTGCCTGATGGCATAAAACATTTTTTTAAATGTCTGCACCCAAAATGCAACTCTCCAGAAATATGTGGCCCAAGTGACCAGGCATGAGATCTGAGAGCTCCATGAAACTGACACTAGGACCTTGCTGCTTTTTGAAAGACATCATGAGATATTACATATGTATTAGGATCTATGTAACTACTACAGACCACAATTCTCTGACAAATTTTTTTATCATTGAAATCACTGAAGGTGTTGACTTTCTTAAATCTCGGCTGACACATCACACACGCACAAAGTTGTCAATTCACAGTTAAGTGACTTCAAAAAAAATGAAACAACCCAGAATTTATCATAGATCAAAAATGGAATAATAACCATTTCAGAGTTTGTTGTGAAGTAGAAAATCATTTCAAAAGAAATTTCTAAGAGGGAAATACTTCTTCTTACCAGGGTATTTTTAAAAAGTGCAAAATGAAAAAAAAAAAAGAAAAAAGCCACGTGCATTTCTTTTTCCCTGTAACTGAAGTGAGCAGTTATAGCGTCATATTATCCACTGACTATTTAAGAAAAAGCGGACCTGATTTATTTTCAAAATCCACCAGACTTTAAAGTTTGTATATAGGAGAGGGGATATGCATTGAATTTATTAGATAATTCTTATTTTTCTCCAAAAGACATCTAAGGGTAAAATTTATAGGCTTCTTAGTAGAACACATTTCACACCAATTTTACAATTAAAATTTAAGACACACACACACCACACACACACACACTCACCATGCACACACACACACACACACCATCTTATATTTTACTTATTTTTTTCCTACTTTTAATTTTTAAGCTTATGGCTTCTTTCCTTCAGTAATGTTTTATATTTCATTTTTAATATGTTTTACATTATTTAATAATTTTTCCACCTTTGTAAGTGGGCACATTTAAGGTCAGGCCAGCACCATTCATGAAAAGGTTTATCAGTAAGAGATCTGCTGTCGTGTGCTTCCCATCACACCTGGGGCAGGTCCCTGAGAAGCATGGTCATGGGAATGTAGTCATTGTTTGTGCTTTCCTTTTCTTGCCCAGGGAGAAATTCAGGTTCTTCTGGACACTGAGATAAAGAAGGTAACAGTATTTATAGCAAATACAAATGGATTCTCATCCATGTTGCCCAAATTATTCCAAAATCTATTTTTAAAATCAGGCTGAGTTCCTGGCCAGCTATGTAGAAAATGGTCACTATGCCTATATTGACATTTTTTAGAAAGCATCTTAGATTCTCAACTTAGAAATAGATTGTAATAGCTAGGAGGAAAAGAACGCAAGTGAGAGAGAAAATTAAAGCAAAATGACTAGAAATTAAAAACCAATGGCTTTCTAAAATAAAGATTAAAACACATCTTAATTCACGCTTGCTTTCACTTCATTTTCTTACATGAATTTCTATGTAAACACATCAATCACTAATAAGAAGCCACTGATGGCATTTTTGACTCATCAAACACTCACAGTGCTTCATGTCTTTTGTTTGTATCAAGGATTGAACCCAGGGACACTTAACCACTGAGCCACACCACATCCCCAGGCCCCTTTTTTATTTTTTATTTTTGAGACAGGGTATCCCTAAGTTGCTTAGGCAACTTAGACAGGGTATCCCTAAGTTGCGGAGACTGGCGCTGGGCTTGTGACCCTCCTGCCTCAGCCTTCCCCATCACTGGGATTACAGGCATGAGCCACCACGCTCAGCAAGTGCTTTGTGTCTTAAAAAATAATTTGCGCATTTTTTTCTGGTAATATGCCTGCGGTATTGCCACAGTTAATAGATGTAAAATATGTAATGAAAGATGATGTAGCAAATTAAAAAGTAATGAGAAATAATAAAAGCTAGTCAACATTTATCTATATTTGATTCCACATACCTCTTTATCCTTGTTATTTTATTTACCCCAACAATACATGTTTTTACATCATTTCCCACATCAGGAACTGCCATACCCTCCACTTGTCTTCCAGCAACCAAGGTCCAGTTCACATCCTATCAAGGGACTGAGAAATAAGGTTAAATATCATGTGTTGGTATTTCTATTGGTCATGGTGCAGGCTGCTGACCAGATGTACTGTCACTCAAATGGGGTTCCTGATGTGCATTTGCCCTTGCTGTGCAGGGAAGCCACATGGTCCAGTGGTCCAGTCATTGACTAGATGAGGTTCTGCCACCTAGCACAAGCAATGTTCATCCCTAAGCCGTGTTTAAACAATTAATTGCTCTCTCTTTCCTCTAGCTAACTAAGATGGCAAAAAGAAAGAAGGTCAAGAGGAAGAGTGTAGCCCTAACCACTGCCGTCCTGAAGAAGCAGGAGGCCAAGAAGGTGGCAAATCTCCTATTTGAGAAAAAGCCCAGTAATGAAATCAGACAGGACATCCAACTCGAAAGGACCCTCACCCCTTTCTCAAATGACCCTGTTACATCCAGCTGTAAGCAAAGGGCTATCTTCTACAAGTGACTGAAAATCCCTTCTGCGATTAACAGTTCACCCAGGATTTGAACGGCCATACAGGTATCCATGGGATTAAGCTAGCTCACAAGTACAGACCAAAGAAAAAGTAAGAGAAGCAGAGATCATTGGACCATGCTAAGGAGAAGTTGTGGACAAAAGGAATGTTCCCACCAAGACCACGTGTCCTTTGACCACCTTTGCGCAGAATGAGAAGGCTCAGGAGGTACTAACTGCACATAGCTTCAACTCCAGAGAGCTAGCTGTCTTCCTACCTCCCTGTGTTGTAAGATGGGAGTCCCTCCTGCATCATCAAAAGGAAAGGTGGACTGGGACATATGGTTCACAGTAAGACATTCATTGCCATTGCTTTCTCATGGAGCTCTTCCTAAGCTGACCTAAGTTATCAGAACCAAGTACAAAGACAGATATAATAAGATCTATGATCACTCTGGAAGCAATGTCCTGGGTCCAAAATCTGTGGCTCCTACTGCCAAGCTGGAAACCGCAAAAGCTAAAGAACTTGCAACTAAGAGGTGAAATGTCCACTGTTGAGGCCATTTGAATGACAAGAGATGTCACTAGGGGCTCTAGAGCTACTCTTTCACTTTGAGCTATCAGATATTTTCTTGGTCTTTTTTCTTGCCTTATGAAAGTGTTTGCCTTGCACCCTTTTGATGGCGGCCAAACCATTTGTGGTTTAGGACTATCAGATTCATGAATCACTCTCAAATAAATTCTTCAGAATTGCAATGTTTCTAAGTGTAACTTTTAACAGCTGCCAGCCTCCTAGGGGAAGATGTAGCTTAAGCAGCTGTTCTCCACCAGAGGTGAAGATATTTATCTAAGCCTGTCAGATTCACTTCCTTGACTTTCCCTGGGAAAATTGAGCAAGCACCTGCTCAGCTACAAAAGAATGATGGAGAAGTCCTGCAGAGTGAAGCCAGCATTACAAAGAAAGAAAAAGAAACTTTCCAGGCTCCCTGGAACTTAAGCAATTTCTCTAATTCTAGATCCAGTTCTAACCACCACCCTTCCCATTCCTGAGGAGCTCAAAAAGTTTCTTGCTTTCAAGCAAAGGAGAACACCTAGCACACTTCTTACCCTTTATTGCCCTCTATAAATCAATAATACAACTTTCTTGACCAGTGGTTATGCCTAGATTGTATCTCCAGGAGGAATCTCATTCAAGTCATCCCAGTATATCTCTGTAATTAGATTATAAAGCCATTCCTCATACCAAGTAACCCATCAATCCCCTGAATCTTCTCCATCTACTTAAAACATTATGAACATAATGAATGAGCACTATCTTATGAAAGGATGCAATACTGGTATCCTTTCATTTTTCTAATTCCTCTCCTCTGAACTGTCCCAGTTTGTATGTAACTTTCTCAAATGTGTCTTTCACAGCTAGAAATAATGGTCATGTGTGGTTTGACCAACACAAATAGTGTATATTCTCACCTTCCTTGTTTTGTGTAGCTTATTTCAAAAATTTTAACCTAAAATTTGCATCACACTCTTTTCTAAAAACCATTACATTGTGGAATTGTTTTAAAATTGCTAAGTAAAAGAACTATTTGAAATGAGGTGAGATAAACCACATGGTCTCATGTTGTACCTACGTATAGTAGTTGTTTTTTAGATCCAAAATCAAGGTATTAACACAAGCTGAATTTCATCTTGCTAGGCTAAAACTATTTCCAGTATTCCATCAAAAGTCTATCACTTCCCCTTCATTATGATCACGTCTCCTTCTTCTATATTGCACTTATAAACACATGTATTTCACTTATTTGGTATAACATTTATACTTCCTAATCAAGTTAGTCATCCATTAATGCAGATAGACTCCAAAGTAGAATGTATAACTTGTTTTAGGAACCCATAGAATCCCATAATGCAGAACCTTAACTGTTAACTATTAATGATTACAAAATGAAATTTAAGTATATCCAATGCATACCGCACTATTTTTCTAATCAATACCTGTGATCTTCCTGATATGTGACTGCAGTAGGTTGACCAAGGGAGCATATTATATTCTTCCTTTTCCTTATAGAGGAAGAGTGAGTAATCAGTCCTATTGACAGGATAATTTATACCTTCACCGTTAGTCATTTGGGTGCTTTTAAAAATACATTTCTATTAAATATGTCTAAAACAAACAGTGTCTGTCACAGGGCTCAGAAAGGCTATTTGACTTGAGACCTCAATGTTTATAGAGCCTCAGATTTAGACTTTAACTATAAACGAGTTGACATTCAGCTATAGAGCTACACTAAAATTAAATATGTCATTCCTAATCAACTTCAAACTCATGTCCCAATATAACATGAGCCTAATTCTATGTTTGAGTAAGTAGATTTTAACACATTATATTTTATCATTTTTGATAATTGCATAATTATCAAAATATAATTATATTATAAATTTTATAAATATATTGTTTTATAGTAATTTTATAATTATATTTTATCATTTTTGATAATTGCATAATTATCAAAATATAATTATATTATAAATTTTATAAATATATTGTTTTATAGTAATTTTATAATTATTTGATAATTTGATAATTTTATCATTATTGTATCAATAACACAATGAAAACACATTGTATTTGGGATTTAAAAACAAAGCAAATTTATTATATTAAATGGAAATATTTAAAAATGTATCTCAATTTTGTGCCACCCATTTCTTTTTTCCCACATTTTTGACTGATGCATTATAGTTGTACATACTGATGGAATTTGTTGTTACATATTTGTACATGCACATAATATACAATATAACTTGGCCAATATCTCTCCCCAGAATTTCCCCCCTCATACTCCCTGGTTCCTTTCTTCTACTCATCTCCCTTTGAGATCCATCCCCACCTTTTTGTTCATCTTCTGCTGCAGCTTTTTTTTTTTTTTTTAAGAGAGAGAGGGACATTGAGAGAGAGAGAGAAAGCAAGAAATAATTTTATTTAGTTTTTCATGTGGCCTTTGTTGCTCTGAGACTTTGCTGTGTATGTGGTGCTGGGATTTGAGCTCACATACTTGCACATGCAAGGTAAGTGCTGTAACCACTGAGCTCCAGCCCCCTCTGCTACAGCTTTTTATGAGAGAAAACATGACCTTTAACCTTCTGAGTTTGACTTATTTCACTTAATATGATGGTCTCTCGTTCCATCCATTTTCTTGCAAATGACATAATTTCATTTTTATTTATGGCTTAATAAAACTCCATTGTGTACATATGCCACATTTTCTTTATCCATTCATCCATTGATGGACACCTACACTGGTTCCATGGTTTGGCTATTGTGAATTATTTTGTTATGAACAAGGATATTTAAGTGTCAATGTAGTATTGTTTTACTGGGCTATTTTGCTTCTGTGACCCAAGGACTTGACAAGAACAATTTCAAAGGAAGAAAAGTTTATTTGGAGATTCATAGTTCTGAGGTCTCAGTTAGCTTCATGCCTTGGGCCTTGAGGTGAGGCTAAACATCATGGAGGAAAAGTGTGGCGGAGAGAAGCAGCTCACAAGGTGGTAAGGAACAGAGAGAGTTCCACTCACAAGATACAAAATATGTACCATAAAGGTATGCCCCCAAAGACCTACCTGCTCCAGCCACACCCTAACAGCCTACAGTTACCACCCAATTAATCTCCACTAAGGGATTAACTCTCTGGTTGGGATAAGGTTCTCATAACCCAATCATTTCATTTCTGAGCCCTCCTGCATTGTCTCACACATGAACTTCTGGGGGATACCTTTCATCCAAACCATAACAAGTATGGTAACTTTAATTCTTTAGGGTAAATACTGAGGAGTGGTTTAAGTGGGTCATATGGTAGTTCCATGCCTAGCCTTTTGAGGAAACTCCATACTCATTTCCATAGTGGTTGTACTAATTTACCACCAATAGCATGAAAGTGTTCCTTCTCCTCTGCATCCTATCCAGCATTTATTATTATTTGTATTCTTGATGACTGATATTCTGACTTGTGTGAGATCAAATCTCTGCATAATTTTGATTTGTGTCACCAATTTCTAAAATTTAATTTTTAATATTCTGGCTATACTAATAAAGGGAGATGGTCCAGGCCTCCTCATTCTCTCGGAGACTCTAGGGGCAAATACGTATCATAATTCCATAACTTAAATATTCTCCTGATGGTCCTTATTGCTACCCATATTAAACTCAACAAAGTTAACAAAGAGCTAATTGCTCCTGAGAGTGTTTTTTCCATTTGGTACATTTTTAATGAGCAGCAGTAATGTATGAATCACTGAGCAAGGTACAATAAAAATAAAAACATCGGCAGCAATGTATATGTGATCTTCTCTCTCAAGAAGCTTACTATTTCCACAGACATGATGACACTTACCCGTAGCATAAAGTAAAGAATTGAGTACTATTATTTTAGGAGGAAAATAATTACCCGAGGCCAGAAGGAAAGATATAAGTCAGCTTTGGGGATTCGGCAATAGTTTGCAAGCCCCATATTTCCACACTAAGGGACAATGTTGGGGTTCTAGACACAAAGTTCTTTGTAGTCGCTTTGCTCGATCTTGAATTTTGCCCTACTTTCCATTCTTTGTGACAGGGAGTATTCCTAGCAAACCTCAGACCCTAAGAAGGCGATGCTACAGCCTGGCAGTGCTACAGCCGGCACAGCCCCAGCTGCCCCCAATCCTTTTATTGCCAAATTTCCACCCTGCTCTCTATTCCAGGGGTCCAAATTATTTAGCTGACATTGTCATAAGTAGTCTTGTGAATTCTGATACAATAACAACCCTATCCTAAGGATATACAATATCCTTCTAATTCAACTGAGATAGGGCTGAAATATAACAAATGGAAATTTACTAAATTAGAAGGAAAAAAACAGAGATCAAAATAGGTAAAAAAAAAAAAAAAGTCTTACTTATAATTTGCAAAACCTTCACAAATCACTGTGACCAAAAGGCACTAAAGTGGATGGCACCCAATTTAATTTCTTCAACCCTGTCACTTTTTGCTTGTCCTTGGTATATTTGTGAGTGATAAAAGGTGGCATTAGTTGAAGATAAACCTCAGTTTTATCACTTATTGTTTTACACCATGCTAGTCACCTTATAGTGGGTGTGAAATGGCCACTTTCTGTAGGAGACATCCACCTCCAGCTTCTGAAGCCTAGAAGGTGGTTCATGATTTTACAAAGAAAATGTGAGCTGAAACAAGGATGAACTTTCAGCTCAGATTTTCAGTGACACTAGGCACAGTGGTACAGGCCTTTAATCCCAGCAACACAGGGGGCTGAGGCAAGAGGATCCCAAGTTTGAGGGATCAGAAACTTCATGAGGCCTTCCACAATTTCACTAGACCCACTGTCAAAATTTAAAAATAATATAATAATAATAATAATAAATATAAGAATAATAATAATAAGGACTGGGGATGTGGCTCAGCCCTAGATTCAATCCCTGGTACCAAAAATAATATAAAAAAAGAAAAAGAAAAAAGAAAGAAAGAATAAAAATAATAATAAATGCTGAACCGGATGTGCAGAAAAAGAAACATTTTCATGCCGTTGGTGGGATTATAAATTAGTAAAACCACTATGGAAATCAGTATGAAGATTTCTCAAAAGTCTAGCCATGGATCCACCATATGACCTAGCTATACCACTCCTTAGAATTTATTCTGAAGAATTAGTCGTCTACTAATGCAGTGATACATGCAGTGATACATGCATACCCATGATTTTAGCAGCACAATTACAATAGCCAAACCATGGAACCAGCCTAGGTGTCCATCAATGGATAATAGATAAAGAAAATGAATATATACACAATACAGTTTTATTCAGCCATAAAGAAAAATGAAGTTATATCATTTGCAAGAAAATAGATGTAACTAGAGACCATCATTTTAAGTGAAATAAGTCAAACTTAAAAGGTTAAGGGTCATATGTTTTCTTTCACGTGTGAAAGCTAGTGAAGAAAAGGACAAGAAAGGTGGGTGCGAATCTCATGAAAATCAAAGGTTGATCAGTAGAGGAAAGGGACCAGGGGATAGGAGGTGGGGAGGGAGGGGGGAAGTGCTGGGGAGTGATATTGGGCCAAATTGTATTGTTATATTGTGTATTGTGTTCATGTACAGTTATGTAACAACAAATCCCATCAGTATGTTCAGCTATAATGCACCATGAAAATGTGGAAGAAAAAGAAACAAGTACATTTGAGACTGAAAAAGTTAAATGACTTGCCTTAAGCTTTGATTTGAAGGTTTTTGTTTCTCCAGAGCCTGAGCTTCTAATCTGCTATATACTAACTGAAGATTTAACCAAAATTCCATGTATTTGTAGAAGAAATATTGTTTTTTAGCTTGGATATCATAAAAGAAAACTGAAAAGCACTATGCAGATATTAGGCAATAGTATTATTCCCTAAGTCCCTCTGTAGAAGAATATTGTAATATTATCATGTTTTTGATACAATGTGTCCACCCCCAAGCTCCTGTGTCGATACAGGAATGTTCAGGGGAATTATGATTGAATTGTGAGAATTGTAACCTAATCAGTCCACACGAGTTTGAAAGAACTGACTGATGATAAGTACAGGCAGGTGGGGCATAGCTAGGGGAGGTGGGTCACTGAGGTATGCCCTGGAAGGGTGCATCTTCCCTACAGCCTCTTCCCACTCAGAGCTCTCTCTCTCTCTCTCTCTCTCTCTCTCTCCTTCTTGGCTGCCTGAGCAGAACACCTTTTTTTTCCCACTGCACCCTTCTGCTAAGATGTGCTGCCTCACTTTGGGCCCACAGCAGCAGAATCAGACCACTATTAGCTAAACCTCTGAATCTGTGAGCCAAAATAAATTTTTCATCCTCCAAGTGGTTCTTGTCGGGTATGTTGGTTATGTGATGAAAAGCTGACTTATGTATTTATAATATAATCAAGGATACTTTTGAGGAAGAGAAGGGTGCTACTCATAATTACACTGGGCCAAGAAGCCTAGTAAAGGATTGGGTAAGCAGGGTTCACAGTCATCCTAAGTTTTCCTTCTTCATTCTGATTCCTAACCAGGAAAATCACTACCGTGGTTCTAAAAATATTTACAATAAAAATATATAAAAATATTTAACTGCAATAGAATAATATGGTACAACAAGACTAATATAGTACTTCATGAGCAATATAAAGATCACAGAAAACAGTTATAAGAATGATTTTATAAAATGAACAGAAAGGATGCATTTTGATTATTTGGTATCTAAGCAAAAATACTCTCTCCAAAGACTGAGGACATCTCTGGAAAGTTAAAGAGAGACGGAAAGATTTGGATTGTTTGAGACTCTGCATATTAATGGTTTATTTGCAGCAGTGACTAAGTCAATACCAGTACTGTGGAAAATGTCAAGCACCCATTTTCTATAAATTACAAAAGTGCTCCTCTTACAAACACCTTTCCAAGATTAAGGGGGAAACAAACTCTTTCACAAAGATACATATTGGAAGTTATTGCCTTTAGTTTTATTCCTACTTTAACCTTAGTAATGTTAAAAAGGAGTCAGATTGCCCATCAGAAAGAGCTTTCAAAATTTAGATCTCTGCCCAGTAGAGACACCTTTGATTATTTCCAAGAAACGAAGGTGCTCTTTGAAGTCAGCTAGCCTGGATTGCAACCAAATAATGATAAAAAGCAGTATTTCTATGTGGGCACGGTATAACCATAATTGTACAATTCTATAAAAAGCTCAAATTAAGGTTCTTTCTATTCCTGAAAGTCTGGTTTCCATGGCCTCTGGGGCTAAAGCAGACTCAGTAATACTGACTTTGTTTTTGTTTTTACAGGTGAACATGCACTTACCCAGCAAACAAAACACTCTATAATCTGACTAAACTATAGGTTTCTAGCACATTAACTTTGTTCATCTCTATGTGGGAGGATTGTTTGTTAGAAATTCTCTGTGTCCTCTTCTTTTTCTTCAAATTTTCTCATTGACAATGTAGCACTTTTCAAATTATACTACACACCAATATTTTTTCAAAATTATAAGAAATGTCCTTTAAAGAAATATTAAGATATGTATATAACCACTGTTAAATATGTATGTGTATATATATATTACTATTATACTATCATATATTACTGTCATATATGAGTGTGTGTATATGCATATATTCCTACATTAATTATTTTTATTTTGTAACAAAAGTCCAAAAGTTAGTGGCTTATCAAACCAACATACATTTATTATCTCATATTAACTGTGGATCAAAAATTTGAGAGCAATTTAGCTGGGTAGTCTTGGCTCAGCATCTTTCATGATGCTGACAAATTGTTAATATTTGCTAATTTGATGGTAGGGAATTTGTGGATTTTATTTATGTAATTCTCTTTAGTTTTTCCATGTTTTTAATTTTTCACAATTTTAAGCAAAAATCTTTGAAAAAACCCTTATTTGATAAGCATTTTGTGTGTTATTACCACTCTTATTGTCCCTGAAACTGTTCCTGTGCAGTCTTGTGCTGTGAGGTTGAATACTCTCTGTGCCTCAGTTCCATCATCTGTAATATAAAGAGGTGAACAGATGGTCATTTAAGATTCTTTGTATCTCAGATACTAGGTGGTTTCTTATCCCATCCCCTTTTTCGATTTCCTTACCTGAATCCATTAATTATCCGTCTTCCTTTTCTTTCTTTAAGTCTCCTTTTCCAAAGTTACCAGGAAGCATTTGACTAAAACATGCACAGTAATCAAGTTTGCTAAAAGTTTAGGGCCTTTTTGGCCCCCCCCCCTTTTTTTCTTACCATTTCTCCAATTTCCATTTACCATTAAAGCCTAAATTTTCATTTGTCATATCTGCCTTAGAAGATGCGTAGGGCGGAGGACGTGCTAACAGGAAAGACGCTCCCTGGAGCAGGGGTGCCGCTGCGCTCTTACCTGGGCATCAGATCTCGCCTCTGTACAATCTGGGCAGGGCAACGTGTGGCACAAGCTGTACTCTGCAGCTTCCGAAAGAGCAGCTCTCCGTCATCTCTGTGGGAGGGTGGGGAGAGACAGGAGCGGGTGGGGAGAGGACTGCCCGGATCAGAAACTTCTGCAGCATCCCGGTGTCAGGAGGAACGTGAAGGGAAACCGCCGGGACTGCGAGAACCCGGAGATTTCAGCTGGTAGCCAGGGGGAGAATCTGAGCCTCCGGCTGGACCTGCTCTCTCCAGTTCCTCCGGCTGCGGGTGTCCCTCGCTTGAGTGCAAGGTGGCAGCGGGGGACGCTGAGCAGGAGAGAGCCCAGTGATAGTCCCAGAACTTCCACTTTACAACAGAACAATGGGGTACCAGGGGCAGCAGCCCATCGTCTCGCTGCAGCAGGTAAAACTGGCAACTGGGGCAAGCTCTGAAGTTCCTCTCATTTGTTTCATTTACTCTGCTACAGGTTGGCTACTTTCCTCTGGGGTCTTACTTAGTTTAGCACTGAGGAAAAGTCTAAAGAGAAAAATGTTTTCCTTAATCTGACTTAATCTGACTTTTTCTTCCTTGGCAAGCACCTTTCAATAACCTCTTTATTTCACAAAATCTCATTGCTGACTCCCCACAGATCCACTACTCTGGGTTTGCTTGCTCCAACTGCAACCTGACACTCAAGGATGGGGTTTGTTTGCAAAGCTCTGTTGAATTACTGTTAACTTCTGTGTTATTATTACCCTCGTCATTATTTTGTTATAGCTA
>PVKS010006298.1:0-79319 GCA_004027875.1 Aplodontia rufa
GCTTTACAATATTTCCAGGACTTTGGGACGGACGCTGCAATTGGGAAGCCCTATTATTCAAATTTAAAGGACCTTTGCTACAGGTAGAGATCATGCCTTTTAAAGTCCCTAAAGAACAGGAAGGTGAGTGTAAATCTCCTTCCTATAGCCAAAAACAGTTTAGGAGACATCTAGGAGCACAGAAACAGCAATAAGGGAACCCCCATAAGCCTGAATAGAGAGAGACTTAGGCCCTTTCTCCCTAATCATTCTATATAAAATGTCCCTTTCCCAACAGCAAGGGGAGGGGTGCTCGGGAGGAACGAGCATCATGGGGAGAATTCGGCTCATACGGAGGTGTATGTTACTGGGGCTTTCGCTTAGCACCAACCGATCAACTGGTCACTTGTAGGATACCCCTAAGGGCTTTCGGGAGAGGAGATCCAGGGAGAAGCCTTTGAAATTCACCAGGGAGTTGCCCTGGCCAGAATCCCTCAGTTGCTTCACTCCTTCACTCAACTCCTCGCATCCAAAGTTGACCAGGATCAGGGGGCAACTACCTACTGACGCCAGACATGCTCCAAGCCAAGATAGAAAGTTGGAAACGCCTCTTACAGAGCCTAACATGCCTAACCCGAAGGTAGGGGATTAGGAACTTCAAGAGAATGTGAAACCTATCATCCGAGACTTAAGGCTGGCGGTAGCGCTAATCGCATTTAAGTGACAGACGGATGCCCAGTTTGTTGTCCTCCAGAAAGAAAAGGAAAGATGTATGCAAACTGAGTTGTGCTTGCAGAGGCCGAGGCCTTACCTCGGGGTGATGATCTTATCTTGTTCTTGATGGATCCCGGATGAGAGCCCCCAGCTGATGCCAGTGATGTGGATGTCGGGTTCGTGTCCTCTCGGAGTCGAAGAATGAAACCGAGGGACACCGAGGCAAGCAGAGTAAACAGAGTTTACTTAAGAAGAGAGAGAACAGGGCAGACTTCCCTCAGGTGGGGAAAGGAGCAAAGGGCTCATACTGGGGTTGAGTTTGTCTCTTATATATGCTATCTTTCTTCATTTGGTCCTTATCTCCCTGCCTTTGCACTTAAGGGTTATGTCTTTGCTTTTGCACTTAGGGGCCAGGAAAGGAAGTGGTTCCTCCTCTAGCAGCAGGGAGTGTTTGCCTTTTGACCTCATTGACATATCAAAGGGAATGTCAAAAGAGAAACCAGTCTCCTCCAGACCGACTCAAACATTCTATCTACTCTGACTGCCTAACTTTTTCTATCTCATTGTCATGTATATCAAAAAATATTCTTCATAGGTATATGAATTATGTAACTATACTTGGATATTTTAGGAAAAATATATGACCTAGAAAGAGAAGCAAGGGATAGGAGGATGGGAGGAAAGAGCTGGAGGGGTGTTGGGGTTGGATATTGACCAAACTGTATTGCTGTATTGTGTGTATCCATGAATGTGTGACAAGTCCCATAATTATGTACAACTATAGTGCACTAAAAAATATAAGGAAAAAAGTTGAAAATAAGCCACAGAATGCACTCAAAGAAATAAAAAGGAAGAAAGGATAGTTAAGGAAAGAAATGGAAAATAAGAACAGAGAAATCAAAAGGGAAGATTAGCAAGACTTATCAAGAAAAAAGGATAATATATGTAAGTAAAATACAGAATAAAGTAGGAAATAGTCAGAAATATTTTTAAATAATATGATGGTATTATTAAAACTATATTAATAAATTTGGAAACCCAGGAAAATAGATAAAATTGTATAAAAACAAAATGATGAATTTCTATGTAAGTTTGCACCTGTGAGCATGAATGAAATAATATGGAAAGCAAAGATTGCCTACCTCAAAATACCCAGGTCCTGATTAGTTCTTAGTAGTGTTCCTAGTTTTTCAAGGGATAGTTAATTCTTGTATTATATAAATTGTTATAGGATACTGTATAGAAAACTAGAATTGAATGGCTGATTTTATGAGGCTAATGTAATTTTAAGTTAGTTTTCTCTTCATTTTTAATGGCTATTATTACACATCATATTCTCTGACCACAGTACAATTAATGGAAATAAATTAGAAATGAGTATCAAAAAGCTGATAACTCACTCCCACACACTTGGAATGTAAGAACAAATGATTTTTAGTCTGCAGATGGCAAAAAGAAAGTCATATGGGAAGTAGAAAGGAGTTTTCTCATCTCCCTCCACAATTTGACAGTGAACTCATCATGCTCAATTACCATCAATGCTTTATTATTTTCTACAAACATGGTCTTTCCCCTCGATAACCCCAATACATCACTGGTATTAGTAAATTAAGATCATACATCAATTATCATCTAATTCACAGACCAATTAAAAATTCTCCAAAAACACAAATAGAATTACTTGTGATAACATACAAAATATCTGATCCATGGTGCTCAACAGTCATTCCTTTCAGTAATCTGAATTCACTGAGGGCTCTGCCTCCATGGTCCTTCACCACATGCAGGTCTGTCTTCTTGACCTATAAGCCCTGCGCAAAGCAGAGAAGCCAGGCGACCCTCCCGGTCCCTGCTCTGCATTACATCCATGCAGACAAGCAACCCTTCCCGCTCCAGCTAGCCCAGCTGAGATTCCCCAAGCTGCCAGCGCAGCCACTGGCTGCTGAAGGACAGAGAAGGCAGTGAGGCCGCCCACCCGCAGCTTGGAGATTTCAGACTGAGACCTGCCCTTCTGTGTCCCGAGGCAACCTCCCTGCACAGCCCACCAGGCTCGACTCCTTGGCAGCTCTGCTCCCTATGGGCCTCTGCACCTGCGCATGCGCACGCGTGCTCTGCACATGCGCACACGCTCCGGGGGAATAGGAAGGGCGCTGAGGGGTCACGAGCTAGCCGCCATCTTGGAACGGCGGGAAGAACGGCCTGCCTGGCGTTGGGGATTTCTGGTAGGTCCAGGCTTTACTTAGTTAAGGCCACCCTGCTTGGGGCACCCTGGGGTGCTGTGGTGTCTCCCCATTTTCCCCTTTCCTCCCGTGATACCCAGTGGCCTCCCACAAGCAGAGCGACCGTTCTGTGTGTTGATCCTGTCCCCAACGGTGGCCCAGGACTTCGAGGCCCAGCCCAGGGTGGTCAGTGAGGCCTGCAGCTCTTTGGGGTCCCAGGCCCTGCTCAGGTTTGTCAGTGATTCCCGCTCTCGCTGGGGGCGCCACTCTCATGGTGTAGGAAGAGGTGAAAGGACAGAAAGGCAATCAGGAGCTGCTGTTGTCCAGTTTATTTTTGATGACTTAATTTTTGTAACACTAATACACATTCAAAAAGTGTAACACAAACCTTTGCCACATGTCAGTTAAATTACAGGGCAAAGTGAACTCCTACCCCCGTTTTCCCATTTCCAACTCTTAAATTATCCTACCAGTGTGTACCTTCATACTTTCCTCAATTTGCACACACACACATATTTAGGGTAACATTGTAGTATTTAGTATACATCACTCTGAAGACCCTTCCTGGCCCCAGCTTAATGAGACTCCTAAGGCCTGCTTGTTAGACCCAATAAAAATAGATTTAACTTATTGCTTTTTTAAATTAGTAATCAAAAAGAATAAAATAGATGGTCTGTAATTTATTTTATTATCACATCCATTAATAAACAGGTTTTGTGGCCGTGTATCTCTCTGTAAATTTAGCTTTAGTGAACTACTTTTAAGGTACAATGAACTGCACATATTTGACTGTGTATTACCCACGAAACCACTATAATCAAGATAAACACATCCATCACTCCCAAAAGCTTACTTTGATCCCACTCCATCCCATACTACCCTCCCCGCAGACATCCACTGATCTGCTGTCACTAAATATTGCTTTGCATTTTCTAGAGTTTTACCTAAATGGACTCATACAGTGTGTGTTCTCTGCTGCTTTCATTCAGCATAATTGTTTTGAGACTCACTTTTGTTGCGTATATAAACACTTTTATTGTTGAATAGTTGCCATTTATGCTCTGCAGCCTGTGTATGGTTCTGTTGTTTACTGTGTGTAGGACAGTTGAGCTGTTCTAGTTTTTGGTTATTACTTGTCATCTATGGACAACCTTCTACAAGTTTTTGCATGGATATATACTTTTCATTTCTCTTGGGTAAATGATTGGAGTGGATTGGCTGGGTGGACTGGCTGGGTCTTGTCGAAGGCATCTGTTCAACTTTTTAAGAAACTAGTGAACAGTAGTTGTACTATTTTACTGATTTGTAATCTGTGACATCTGTAATTGGTGCTCCATACCCTCATCTGTGATTGGTATGGTTACCCTTGAATTTCAACTATTGTAATAGGTGTGTAGTGTTATTTTGGTATTATTAAATTTGTAGTCCCCCAAAGGCAGTGATGTTGAGCATCCTTTTCATGTACTAATTTTCCATCCATATATCTTCTTTGATGAAGTGAGTGCTAAATGTTTTGCCCATTTTACATTGGATTGTTTCCTTATAGTTCTTTATATATTTTATACATATATGCTTGGTTATCACTATATTTTGCAAATATTTCCTGTTACTTGCTTTCTGATTTTTAAAAACTGTTTCTTTTGAAGATACTGATTTCATCCAAGAATATTCATTACATGCCTACTATGTGAAAAGTATCATTATAAGAGCTGGATATAGGCATGTACATCAGACAAAAATTCTTGCTCCCATAAGAATTCATTCAAATAAGTGGGAGATAAATAAACCATCAATAGAATAAATATTAAATTTTGTAGCCTATTATGGAGACTTTTGAACCTTGGACAATAAAGCCTGGTTCATTATGAAAAATTCAATTCTTTTCATAATGATACTAAAACAGTATTTTTAAAAAAATAACTTTACTGATACATATAGTGCACATACCATAAAATTCATCCCTTTAAAGTGAAATACTCGGTGATTTTTAATTTATTCACAAAGTTGTACAGTATCAGCAATGTCTCTGTAGAATATGTTCATTGTCCATGATAGAAACTAAGTTCCCATTAAAAATCACTCTGCATTATGCTTAGCTTTTCACAGTAGTATACTTCTGTCTGTCTCTATGGATTTATCTATTCCGGACATTTCACATAAATCAAGTCAGAAATCATTTATGTAGTCATTTGTATCTGTTTTCTTTCACTTAGCATAATGTTTTCAGGATTCATCCATGTTATATGAAAAATTTAAAATTCTAATTTCTTCAAGTACGTATCAGTGTGTAGCCAAATTTTTTCACTTACTTCACCCAAAATAATCTAGTGCATCACATTGAATGTTGGAGCAATTATGAGAATCCAGCTGTATTTTTAATGAAGCATTAAACTTAAAGAAGTTTGTAAAAAGTTGTAAAACTCCATTACTCTTCTCATTCAATTTTTGACTTTGAAAATGTTATTTTTCTTGCAAATATTTACATTAACATTTTAGTGTGTTTATTGTTATTTTAAAATGAATTTATGAGTAATATTTAAAATTTCATGTGATAAATCTTGAGATAAACCACATAAATGAAAACAATTTGAAGTCTCAAATATTTTTTCGGACTTTATGAAAGGGTCCTGAGACAAAAGGTTTGATAACCACTGATTAAATAAAAAGTTTTTGATGCTTTTGAGTGACAGAGAAAGGGTGGAAAGAGGAGGAAGAGAGATAGGTTGTTAGTTTAGGGAAGATACTAGGGACTACTAAATTACTAAATTAGGCAGAGGTAGAACTTTTATTAGAGCATTCAGGGAATGTTTCCCCTAGGCATGTTCTGAGAAAACTTGGAGGAAACGAGGGAGCAAGCTGTGCTCTGAGAGCACCCAGAGGCAAGAAGAGTCACTGAATAGCAAGAAGAGCATAGTAACTGTGTTGGTTTAACAAGGGAGGAGTGTGTAGTGGGAAATAAGCTAAAAGAAAACTTGGGGAGACGTGGTGGCAATGGTGATGGTTAGACCTTTTTTGCTTCTAAGCCATCTTGATAGCTTTAAATTTCAATGAAATTAGGAACCTTTGGATTGTTTTTAGCAGAATGGTGCTATTGTGTCATTAAAAAAAAACAACATTGCTGATTACAACACTGAGAATAGTCACAAGTTAGGGGAGTGTGGAGTTAAGGATGAAAACAAGACTAGTTAGGAACCTGGTAAAACAGATGATAGGAAAGACGTTTAGGCTAGTATTGTTGCAGCATGATGGAAAGAAGTGCCAGATTTTTATGTGTTTGACAAATGAACCAATAGGGTTTCCTGGTGAATTGTTTGTGGGTTACAAGAGGGTGGAATCATGGGTAAATAAAGATATTTGGCTTGAGCAAATCTTACCATGTGGTAGATGAAATTGATTTTAATTGTTTTATAGCTTCATTTTGTTTGCCTGCAGTAAAATATATATATAAATTTGTGTGTGTGTGCGTATATATATATATATATATATACATATATATACACATATATATATTCTTATGATCTCTGGATTTCATGACTTGAAAGAAACCTTCCTTAATGTAAGATTAGGAAAAAAAATTCTATTTACCCCTGATTCTTTAAGTAGTTCAAAAATGGTTCTTTTTGGGGCTGGAGTGGTAGCTCAGTCATTACAGTGCTTGCCTGGCATGCACAAGGACCGGAGTTCAAACCCTAGCACCACATGCACAACTAAGTGTTGGAGCAATGAAAACCAGATGAAAAACAACAACAAACAACAACAACAACAAAAAAAAAACGGTTCTTTTTTTTTTTAAAGCCTGTTGTTTAGTTTTTCTTTGACTAAAGCAAGAGTTCAGCCTCAGCGTTATTGGCATTTTGGACTGGATAATTCTTTTTGTGTGTGTAGGGGTGATTTTTCTGTTCATTTTAACAGGATATTTAGCATCATTTCTAGCCTCTACCCACTAAACACCAATAGCACCTACATCCTACGCTTGGTTGTGACAACTAAATATACCGTTAGATGCTGCCAAATGTTTCCTTGGGAATAGAATTGCCCCTAGGTGAGAACTGCTTTACCACAGCAATGACTTTAAATGCCTTAATCTAGAAATTACTCTGAATATAAAGAAGGTGAGAGGAAGAAAAGGGTAGTTTAGGCACTAGTAATGCCTAAATTTGAATCTGAGTTGTTTGGAACATAGTGACTTTTCCAGGGTATTGTTCTGCTCAGGGGAGGGTTAATGATGTAGAGTAGGCTTCTGATGGCTTGGGTAACCTGTTCATTTAACTACCTTGTGCCTTTGGGATTTCATTAGCTTATAGTATTTATATCACTTCCATTTAATAAAGGAGTCCTGTTGGATATGTTTACTTTTTATACTAAAAATGGGGTGGCAAGATTTCTGAAAGTTTTGCATATTTTTCCTTTTCCATTTATCCAGGTGA
The DNA here is from genome assembly GCA_004027875.1 of Aplodontia rufa. Taxonomy (NCBI): domain Eukaryota; kingdom Metazoa; phylum Chordata; class Mammalia; order Rodentia; family Aplodontiidae; genus Aplodontia; species Aplodontia rufa. Next base: position 7,340 of record PVKS010006298.1, read on the forward strand.
ATGGTTACAGGAATCTTTAGGTAAATATCAGGAAGAAAGTTCTGCATATGTAGTATAGGATCTTTTCTTAAGAGACTCTTGTCTTCCCCTCACGTGATAAATTCTCATTTTAATCATTTTTTTATTGCAGTACTGGGAATGGACCACAGGACCTTGTGCATGTTAGGCAAACACTTTACCATTGAACGATAGCTCCAGACCTCATGTGAGGAATTATAGAGGTATAAATTATAATCTGGGAATTCCGTCAAAGTCTGGCTTTAAATAATGAAGGCTTAAGAAGGTTTTTTATTATGTCCTATAGCTTTTTTTGCTTATTCTAATTATAATGTCTAGTATGTTGCCCATTTTATTCTTAGAAGCCTCCTTAAAGCAAGCATTGCCAGAAATTTTGATAGATGATACCATGTTGATTATGACACTAAATTAATTACCCGGGAGGAAATAAAAACCATAGTCAGAACCCAGATGTTCCTAGATCTTATGTCTTTTTTCTGAATTTTCAGTGTTCTGTTGTAGTTTGTAGGCTTGGTTCTTAAATTCTAGAAAGAGCGTCTGTTCTTTTATTATCTTTTTCTAAGATAGCATTTATACTTTAATAAGGTTTTATATTCCTATCCACCATGCTTCGCTTTCATCTTTTTATCTTCTTCCCCTGAGCTTTTGGGTGTTCTGTCAATTTTTTCTTCTATTTATCCTTATTTTGGGTTCACTGTCCTCATTGTAGTTTTAAATTTCTTGTGAGTGTGTGTAGCTTTTCCTAATGTCACTTGTTACATCTTTACAACTACTATGAATAATAAAAATGCATCATCCTTTTATGATGCTTTTGAGAACAGGAATCGGATTTTTTTGGAAAGAAATTCCTTGCTATTTCGTTCAATTCATTTATTCTTGGGGGAAAATTTTCCAAGGTTTTCTTTTAAGTGGGTCCTCTCACTTTTTAAAAGACTCAGTGTTTTTCTCATCTTCATGGATGGAAATTGAATGATTCCACTGTTAACTGGGTCAAGGAAGAGTTGAGCTGTCTTCTCTTAGCGTTGTTTGTTTTTGCCTGAATTTGGGAAATATTTTATTCCTTGAATATTTGACTTAACTATTTTTAGAATCCTCAAATCTGGATATCAGCTATACTGGAGAGACTTTGCTTTTATGCTAAAAATCTCTTCCTCTTTTCCCTTTTTGTGGTCATCCATTCCAGTGATGAGACCTGGATATATCTGATCTGTTTCAGTGTCCTGTGTTCAGCTTTCCTTAGTGGTATCTAGACCTCAGTCTATTGCCCTTTATCAACAGAGAATCTTGAGGTTGCATAATGGTGCTGATAGGGTCCAAATATTGCTAATTAACACAGGATAGGGAGTGTATCCCCTCATTGGTTCATCATCTGCCCTTGCTTCTTGCACTTACTCTTGAATTACGGAGTGTTGGAAGGAGTCTTCATAAGGAAAATGGCTTTTCCAAAGGTGGTGGAGAAGGTCCCTACTGAGAATTATTTGCTACTTTCTGTTACATCACATCTAATATCTAATAGAAATTTGTTAAGTTTTTTGAGAAATAAACATTGCTTTTTCCAGTGATGATTCATATTTCCCTGTTTTCTGTTTATTTTTTTGTATAGGGGATTGAACACGGGCATTTTACCACTGAGCTATATCCCAGGGTCTCACTAAGTTGCAGAGGATCTCACTGAATTGTTGAGACTGACCTCAAACTTGCAGTCCTCCTGCCTCAGCCCCCAGAGTCAGTGAGATTACAGATGTGCACTACAGCACCTGACTCCTCCTCATTTTTTTTGTTTTCTTGTTATTTCAGTTATTTCATTTTTAAAAATGTAGGTTGTAGTAGACAGTTAAATTCTGTTTATCTTACAAACTTCTAGCATATATAATTTTTACCAGCATGTTTAATTTGATTAAAAAACAGGCATGGGATTTTTTAAGGCATAAAAAATTAAATACATACCAAATTATTTGTATTTAATTTTGACAGTTGTCTTCCAGAAGCTAATTAGTACTTATTTGCTTTCTAGAAAATGAATTCTACATCTCTGTTCCCGACATTTTTAGATGTGGATCTGACAGTATCACATATTGAATGTCTTCCCAAGAATATTCTGGTGAAATTTCAAGGCAGAAATAATAGTGAATGTGAGTTTGACTACCACATATTGCAGAGGGAAATACAGCATATTCCAAAAATAAAAAATAATGTGAACATTGATGAGTTTTGTTTGGTAGAAGAAAGAGCTACTGGAGAATGGCAGAGAGGAAGAGTTGTAGACAAGAAAAATGAACTGTATACAGTCCTCCTTATTGATCGTGGAGAAGAACTAAGAGTTGATAGCATGCAGGTTGCTTCAGCCTGCGATAGTTTATTTGATCTACCACCACGGGTAGTATTTGGAATTTTTGCCAATATACTTCCACTTGGGGAAAAATGGTCCCCGAAGGCTTTGAATTATTTCAAGTCACTAGTAGGAATCCAACTGAAAGGTTATGTGCAAGCTATTTTGCCTTTGCAAATGATTCTTCTTGAAGTGCCAAAAGTTATATCCCAGGCTCTTGAATTACAATTAGGAAGATTTATTGATGGAGATTCATTTCGTCTTATTGTGGAAATGTTAAAATTCCCTCAACAAATGCCAGATTTATTACAACATAAAGAATCTGAATTGCCATTAAGTAATAATGATACTTTACTTGATATTCAACATATTCTGGATAATTTGCAGCCATCTTTGTCAGTAGGAAGTTTTGAAAGTGTAAAGGTATCATCGGCATTGAGTCCAAGTAAATTTTATTGTCAGTTAATTAAATGGATTCCAGAGCTAGAAAACCTGACAGTGTGTATGACTTTACATTATGATATTATCAGTCAAGAAACTGCTCCCACCTGTGATAATTTCGGACTACTTTGTGTTGCTAAAAGGAGAAATGGACAGTGGCATAGAGGAATTCTTCAGCAACTCTTGCCTAATAATCAAGTAAAAATTTGGTTTATGGATTATGGCAGTAGTGAGGCCATACCCTCAATTCATGTGAAGAAACTGAAACAGGATTTTATTTTAGTACCATTATTTTCATTTCCATGTTGTTTGACATATTTACACAGTCCAGATAGAGATGCAAGAAAACTTCAACTGAGCGCATTTAAACAAGCCTTACTAGGACAGATAGTATATGCACATATTGATTGCTTCAATAGGGATGAGCATTTGTATTATGTGACGTTACAAACTCAAGAGTCTACCATGAATTCTAAATGTCTGCTGAAGACTGTAGACACACAAGGATTTTGTCCAGTGTCCGACTCAAAAATCTCTAGCATCTTGAGTGAGACAAGTGCTTCTGATATAAACAACTTTGCAATTGAAGGTTTTATTGGAAATACTGAACAGTCAGTACACTGTCTAAATAAAAGAGACGTTTTAAAAGTAGGTTTTCCTATTAAAACTGTGGAAATGGAGATGGAGGCTGCCTATGTAGCTTTTGTAGCATATGTATTAAATCCATCAAATTTTTGGGTGCGCACTAATACCCATCAGAATGAATTTCAAGATACAATGAAAAATATAAACAAATTTTATGATTTCTGTGAAAACGATGAACTAATTCTAAGAAATCCTCAACCTGGATTGTTTTGTTGTGCTAGATACAGCAAGGACAGATGTTTTTACAGAGCTGTCATCACTGAAATTAATGGTTACGAAATTAATGTTTATTTTTTGGATTATGGAAATACTGATTCCATACCATTTTTTGATGTAAAAATTTTGCTTCCAGAATTTTGTGAGTTGCCTGCCTTAGCCATGTGCTGTTCACTTGCACATATATTTCCTGTTGAAGATTTGTGGGTAAAGGCAGCAATTGATTATTTTAAAAAGATTGTTTTGAACAAAGAAATTTTGCTTCAAGTCATAGCCAAAAAAGATGACAAGTACACTGTAAATATTCAGAGTATTGAAGCCTCAGAAAATATTGACGTCGTCTCTCTTATGTTACAAGCTGGGTATGCAGAATATTGGGAAGTAGAACCCGAATGTTTTCCAAAATCTGTAAGTGAATATTCTGTTTTAAATTTAAAATCTAAAAACCAAGTTAATATTCAGAAAGTCGTGTCTGCCCTTCTTGAAAGACCCAAGTCTAAAAAGCACCATTCAAATAAGCTGGAAGAAAATCACTCTCCTTTGTCCAAATTGCCAGCTGTTAATTACCCAGATTTAAAAAATTCTTTCACTTTATCTGTGGGACCTAGGTCATCATGGACTTATAAGGAATATATGTTTAAACCAGGAACAATACTTGAAGTTAAATGTTCTTACTACTATGGCCCAGGTGATTTTTCATGCCAGCTACAATGTAAGTTAGAAGACTTAAAATTACTGATGGAACAAATTCAGTATTATTATAGCATTCATTCTGATCCTTATCAGATTGGGCAGATTGCTTGTGTTGCTAAATATTCCAAAGACAGGAAGTGGTATAGGGCTGCTGTTTTGACTCATGTATCAAAAAAAGAAGTTGATATAATATTTGTTGACTACGGTTACCAAGAAAGAGTTTTAATTAAAGATCTTTGTGCAATTAATCCACATTTTCTTTTATTAGAAGGCCAAGCCTTCAGATGTTGTCTTAACTATTTAGTTGAACCCACTAGTTGTAAATTATTTAATTGGACAAGAGAAGCATCCAGAGACTTTGGAAATTTTATTTCTTTATCTAGAGGGTTATTGACTTGTATTATCTATGCCTTGGTTCTTAAACATCCAAACTGTTTATGTAATTTAGTGGATTTAAAATCCTCATTTATTGGTGCAAAAGAATTTATTAATTGTGGCTCTACACAGTATAGCATGTTATCAAAGCCACTCTCATCTTCGGTTAGTCTTTATAGTTACTACTATTCTTCCTTTAACATAAAAATTGGAAGTGAAGAAGAAGTATATATATCTCACATATATAGCCCCAAAAAGTTTTATTGCCAGCTTAGTAGAAATGATAAAGATCTAGAGATACTAGAATCAAAAATCACAGAGATGATGAGCCTCAGAAATTGTTCAAAATATGACTCTAGTCAAATGAGATTGTGCATATGCAAATATGTAGAGGATGGCTTCTCATATAGAGCTTTAGCAAAGCGAATGGATTCATCATCTGACTTTCTAGTCTATTTTGTGGATTTTGGAAATAAACAATTAGTAGAAGAAAACATGTTGAGAGCCATTTCAAGCCAGTTTCCAGAATTGCTGTGTATACCTATGCAAGCTATTAAGTGTTTTTTATCAGATCTTAGAGACATAGATATTCCAGCAGAAATCAATAGCTGGTTTGAAAACAATTTCTTGGGAAAACCATTGAAGGCAGTAATATTATCTAGGGAGTCAGATGGCCAGCTTGGTATAGAATTATACGACGGGTATCAACATATAAATCAGAAGATTAAAATGTTGCTTCATGCTTATGGAAAAAAACATTCCGACCAAACACAATATGGGGAGAAGAGTCATAAATTAAATGAGACTAAGAGACTTGCTCCTTCTTTGAAAAGCAAAGTAGAGAAAAACTGTCACCATAATGTAAAAAATAAACCTAGTTTAGTAACGTATTCTGAAAACAAAATAGATAAATTAGTGCATCCTAAAAGTATATATGCCAGGCTTTTGAAACCCTCAGTTTGTTATAAAATTGAGCCTGTGTCAAAAAACAAAGTGAAGAAGTCATTGAATGATGGACTTAAAAATAAAAGTGTAAAAATTGTCCCTGGATCTTCACATATTCTTGATGAAAGTGATGTGGGTCAAAAATCAGTAAAGGTTGTATCACAGTCGTTTATTGGTGAGTTAACTCAAATAGCCTCACAGAAACCGTATAATCTTACTAGACCACAGATCAAAGACCTTCCTCAACCCCAAATTTACTTGAATGTCCAAGTAGAAGGCTATGTATCTAATATCAGTAATCCAGCAAGTTTTCATATTCAGCTAGCTGAGAGTGAAAATGTTATTGTCAGACTCGCAGATGCTCTAAATGAAACACGAGAAAACGGAATGAAAGAGCAAAACTCCGTTAAACCACTTGTGGGAGATCTTGTAGTTGCAGAGTACTCTGGCGACACTTCCATTTACAGAGCAGTAATTAAGAACATTTTGCCAGAAAATTCTTTTGAAGTAGAATTTATAGACTATGGTAATACTGCAATAGTAAGCACATCTAAAATTTACGAACTTAAGAAGGAATTCTTAACTATTCCTCCACTAGGAATCCATTCCTTTCTTAGTGGAGTAAAGTGGAATGAGCCTAATGAAATATGGGACAGCAAAACTGTGGATTATTTTGCTTCCAGAGTAAGTAACAAAACAGTTTCTTGTGAATTTTTGAAAAAGCATGATCAGAAATGGGAAGTAAATATAATTTGTGATGAAAAATGTGTCATTAGTGAACTACTAAAATGGACAGCATGTTCAAAACTACAGAAGACAGTATTGCAAATGCCTCACGTTACATCTCAGGTGTTGAGCCCTGCTGATGAGGATGAGATGAAGAAAGGAAGAGCAAATGAATACGAAGGTGCTGTGACTCTTGAGCCATCCTACCAAGAACTGGTTAAAATTCCTTTTGAAGAGCTAAAACCTGGACAGCTTGAAAAAGCCGAAATACTTTATGTTTCAAAGAGTGGAAGATTTTATGTGAAATTATCCAAAAATAAAAAAATCTTATCAGATTTAACAGTATTAATTGCTAAAGAAGAAAAAAAGCCCTCTTTCTTATCAGTGGAAAATATTGAAAAGGGCTTAGAATGCTTGGCAAAATCGAAAACAACTTTAAAGTGGTACCGATCAAAAGTAGAAAAAAAGTGTATTGATGGAAAAGTGCTTGTTTTTTTAGTAGATCATGGTAGATGTGAAGTAGTGCCTTTTAATAATACCAGGGTGCTTAGTGGTGAAATCAGAAATATTCCACAGCAAGCTGTGCCTTGTAAATGGATTTGGTTTGAAAATTCTAGGAATAAACCATTTGAGTCCATTGTGTGTTTATTTTCTCATTTGGAAATAAATATTCTTTTCCTGAAATATTTAGACTCTGCCTGGGAAGTAGAAATTTTAGTAGATGGCGTGTTACTTTTGGAATATTTAAATTTCAGTATGGTTCAGGTTGGAGAAAACAAACTTCAGTCTTCAGGAATAATTTTCAACATGGAATCTCAGACTCTAACGTCATCATGTGCAATACGATCATTTACTTGGGCACAACTCCAAAATGATAGGCAATATTCTGGCATTGCCACTGCTATTTCTGATCCATCAGACTTCTGCATTCAGTTGGAAGATTTTTTTGATACAATGAAATATATCTTTATGTTGCTTTCTGATCTACCAGAAACCTTACAAACATTGCCTCAAGAGCTCATAATTCCTGGTTCTAGTTGTTTGTTCAAATATGAGTTGGAAGATCAATGGAACAGAGTTGAAATTTCTGAGGTCTTTGATAAGTCTTTACATCTTGTATTCATTGACTATGGATTTTCTCTTCATATACCTTATTCAGACATAATAAATCTTAAAGTTGTTCCTGAAGAACTTTTGAATTTGCCAAGGCTAAGTTATCCATGTATCTTATATGGCATCTTACCTGTTACAGGAAAACACTGGAATGAAGAAGTCAAAAGTTTTTTTCAAGATTTTCTAAGCAAACCAGGCTTACATTTTGAGTTTAGGGAAAGTGGTTTTGAAACAAAACTGAAAGTAGATGTCATTCATGAGAAAAATAGTTTGGCAGATATATTGGTTGCGTCTGGTCTTGCAGTGTATTCTAAGGATTCAGCTCATCTTGGTGCAATTACTTCTACGGGATCTAGTAAAATCCAATATAAATTACAGAGTAAGCCTTTTTGTGCATTGTTTGATCAAAATTGTTACAGAAAAGAACATATAAATTGTACATGCACTGAGAACCAAAAACTAAAACAGCAGAAACTTATAAAAAGGAAAGATGTCTATAAGAACCTCTTAAGGAAAAGACATATTAGGAAAAAATTGCATTCCAGAAATTTAACGCTAAGAAATAGAGTTGGTAGTGGAAAACATAATCCCCAAAGTATCACTGTGTTTGACACATGTACAGCAGTGTCATTTTGGGAACTGCCTGATTGTTTGAAGGATAATACCAATTGGGTTGAAAACATTTTTGAAAAACTACAATCTGAAGGAGTACAGGAAAATAACACAACAGATCCAAGAATGAGAGTAAAAGAATCGCATGTTGATGAAAATATATCAGCAAAGTTAAAAGGTAAGTGGTCATTTTTAAAAATAGATTCTTTCTTTAGATTCTGTTTTTAATTCTCAAGTTTTGCATGTGCTAAAATTACCCAAACTGAAAATATCATATTATAAAGAAACTATTGAAAATATGGGTAAATAGATATAGTTGGCATAATTGTTGAAAAATGTCTCAATATTAATTTTTGAATGGTGAACTTTTCAGAATGTAGTGAAATTTGAGGATTTTAACCACAAGTGCATGACATTTTACAATCTTAAAGGTTTCACAAAACTCCCAAGGACCCTACATTTCAGATTGATAAATCATAGTATTATTAGGGAACCTCCCAGGTTAATTTTGAAGAACCAGATTTCTTTTATATCAGATGAAATATATCTTCAGGTTTTCTTGAGTGTGCTTCTAGCACTTTGCTAAACAGTTAAACTTTTTAGAATAAACTGACCATAGCATATTTTCTCTTAACCCTTTTAGATATTAAACTGATTCTAAAATGTTAAAATTTTAATATTTTATGTATTATATTGTTTGATTTTTATATACTCTAGTGTAGTATCATGTGATTATATTATTTTTCTCAATTGATTAATTATGGCGTGTTTTGTAGGTTATCCTACAAAAGAATATCCCTGTTTAATGATTGTTCTAACTTCATTAATAGAATTTATTCCATATTCCATATTATAACAAACATAATAATAGGTTACGTTTTTTCAGTGACTAGAGGTATCTTGTTTTTTTATTGATGTACTTAGAAAGTATTTCATTTGAAGCCTGGGTGTGGTGGTGCAGCAGCTAGGGATGCTGAGGCAGGAGGATTATCAAGTTAAACGCAGCCTTGGCAACTAAGCAAGATTCTGTCTCAAAATAATATATAGAGCTGGAGATATAGCTCAGTGGTAAAGCACCCCTGGGTTCAGTCCCCAGTACTGCGAAAAGTTGTTTCATTTAGTTCATATTTAGATATTTTATAGGGAATTGATAAATGCTTTCAAATTGGTCCTTTTGTCCTGACTTTGGACTTACATTACTGTAGCAGTGATTATGGACTGATAGAAGCAGCTACCATGTTTTAAGTGCTTGCTGTGTTCCAGGCACTATGCTAAGAGTTTTTATATGTATTAGCTCATTTAAAACTTAGCACAACTCTATTAAGTAGGTTATTTCAAAGTTTAATTGGACCCTAATAATTAGTGTTCCACTTTGAATTCTGAACTAACCTAGAGAGGGACAAGGATAAAGACTTAGTAATCAAAATGTCACACTTCTAAAACGTAAAACCAAAAACAACATTGAATGATGTGGTTTATTTTCATGGTCAGATGGGCTTACCAGTGACAAGAGCATCTTTATATAAGGCCCTACCCATGTAAAACTTATAGCCAGCTGCTGTTCTCTTCCAAACAGGCAGGAGGAAAAGATTAATATAACACATACCTTTCTCTCTCCACATGGTCCTATTAGATTGCACCTATTCCTGGAATCAGGAACAAAGGAGCAAAGAGACTGGGAGCATTATGATAGGGGAGTGTCTTACACATGAATATTTCCACTTTAGAGGAAATATCAGGAATGGGTACGCATTTTCCCTGCCAGTTTATCATCAACACTTTATGGATGAGGCTCAGGGATGTTAAATATCTTGTGCATGGATACAAAGTAAGGACCTAAAATGCTAAATTGAGATGTGTCCGATTGCTTTTATTTATTATATATACTGCCTTTTGAAAAATAGATTACTTGAGGAAGAGATTTCTAAACTCTTAGTCACCAACTATACATTTTGGCCCTTGTGTAGTAACTTTTATTATTCCATTACCTGAGTCTGTTTCTGCTGTCTTTTTATGTCAGATTCTTTAAGAATCCACTACTGGACTCCGCTTTGATCTCCTGCCACTCTTACCACACAGTGAGTCACTAAGTGACTTAAAATGAAAGTAACTGTTGTAAAAGCAGCTAGAGAACCAAACATTAAATTATACTTCCATTTTCTTAAAAATTGAAAGTCCCATTCAAGGAAAAATTATAATTTTGATACAAATATAAGAAACATGATTTTGATTTTGTAGATAACAGATAAGTGCACGTACTTGATATAGCTTTAAAACAAAATAATAAAACACAAAAATATTGGTTTAATTTCTTTTAGTATCAGGCTCCTACCACCTGTAGTGCTCTTGTAAGTGCAGTCATGGTTGTTGCTGTTGCCGCCGTTATTGCCTCTGTATCTAGAGCAGAATGATTTTAGTAGTTACTCTTGGCTGAAGACACGGATACTTGAAACTCTCATGCCTGATATAAAATCACAGGAAAGGGATTCTAAAATGATGCTTCTCATCCTTGGCTTTGGAGTCAAATTTACAAGGAAAAGTTTGAAAAGATTTTGACGTCTATATCCTTCTTTCAGATATGTGTTTTAATAGATCAAGGGATATAGCATTGCCACTGGGATTTTAAAGCTCCTAAAGTGATTCTGATAATACAGTCAAAGTTGAGATTCGCTGTCTGATCGAGTATTGTAGGTAAATTCCTGAATTACTTTGTGAGAGTATGTAAGTATAGTCTAAACTTTAAACACAAGAGTTTGGAGTTTAGACTGTACTTATAATGAGTTGCAGTAATCCTATGCCAGACTTGGGTAAATATTACAGTACAGATTTTCATGTTACAAATGACCTAGGTGTATAGTGCATTTAAAAAAAAATCTTGGCCAGGTGTTGTTCTACTGGTAGAAGGTTCTGATCTATACATTTAGAAAATTGGATTCTTAACTTTTCCATAGTTTCAGCCAGTTTTAACATATCAATATTTAAATATAAAGGGTAGTTGATTTTTTTTGGTAGAATTTTCTCAGGAACAAAATTTGCTTGTCTTTTCACCTAGTATGGTTTTTTTTTTTCATTTTTTAAAAATTGTTTCTTTGCCTGTATTGTTGCTCTTGCCTGGGAGTCCTTGAATAGAAAGTTGTGAGAACTAGAAAATAGAATAACTGTTCAGAAGAAAGCCCCAAAATATCTGGTAATCCTTTGGTAATGAGACCTTGCTTGATGGTGGTATGTGCCTAACTCTCCTACAGCTGTTTATTTAACTGGAAGGCATCTTTGAGACAAATCTGGAATAGCAACCCACTTTTAGAGAGGAGTTTGACATTTAAATTTTTACATAATAGCTGGACAGCCAATATGTCAGACTTAATCTTTAGAATGTAAAACTAGTGTGTGACAACTGATTTCTGAATCACTTCCATTGGATGGTAGTTTAAAGTATGAGCAGTAAGGTCTGACTCCCTGAGTTTGAATACTTGCTTCATCCTTTATTAATTGTCAAGTTGGGGGTAAATTTTTTAACTTCTTGCCTCTTTTACTTTATTTGTAAAATAATTATTATAATTATAATAATTATCCCATTGGCTGATCGTGAGAATTAAATAAGTTAAAACATGTGGAGTATTTTCAGTAGTACCTTGTGTATATAAAATGTTCAGTTTTAGAAAAAATATGTAGTCATTTGATTAAAGCCACTAATTTGTTTTGAAAGTATTTTGTGAAATAATTGTTTCATTTTTTTGTTTCTAGCATTGAAATTAAAACAATGCTGCTGTGAAAGAATCTAAAATATTTAGGCTGAGACACACATTAATAGTTTCATTAATGATTCATTTTTTATTTTGAAGATAGTATTTATGATGAAAAGACAATCATGTTTCCACATAAGGAATTATTATATTCAACGTGTATATATATATTGCTAAATGACTAAGAAAAGATATTTATGTAAACAGTATAACTATAATTTGTTTCTTTTTTGTTTTTACCCTTTATATTTTGACTTTTAAGAATTAAGTAAATAATCTTGTTGATGGTAGGACTTTAAAAATAAGTCTCAAGTAACTCAACAAGACCCACAATGGTTTGAAAATTATAACATGCTCATTTTCGTTTGTTTTTCAGTAGAGGGAGATGAAACCTCAGATCGTTTATGTATCCATGTGGCAACCAATAATACCTAGGATACCCAGTCGTTCCTATCTTGTTTTAGATGCTACAGTTCTAGAATAACGTGGTAAGCATGAGGACAGCAACCCTGAACAATGAATGCATGTTAAAGGAATCTAGATTATTTGCCTGAGACAGTATTAAAATGTTGCAGAAATTTTCTGTGGTAAAGAGTGTGATCACTTAGAAAATGTGGTTCACCAGGCTTTGTATCCAGAAAATATTTTATTTGATATACTATCCTCTGTTTGTGGTTTCAAAGACAATGGATTTCATTTTACCATAACCTACTGATATTTTTCAACTGTCTTTCTTATTAAAATATTTGTTTCAGTTGCCATTTTGTAGTCATAATTGCAGCTGTGTTTACAATATAGAGAATGCTTGTAGAACTGATGTTTATTAAAAATAGGAGAAGTCAGACAATCTATTCTTCCCTGTCTTTAACTCATAACCATATTTTTTCTTTCATTCATTTTATTTTATGTTTGATGTATTTTGAGTTTGATTTTATATTTTTGGTTCTTAAATTTTATTTTTTATTAGTATGTATTCAGCTTGCACTGCTCAAATCTAATCTCTCTATATCCCCCTACTCCCAACACTCCAAACCTCTGGTAATCACTACTGTACATTTATGTTGGCATTTCTTCCTATTCAAGTGGTGGATATTCCTGACATTCATAAATATATTTATCTAGTGGGAAGAAGGATCCATATTTTGTTATTGCAATTACTTGTGAAGCGGAATTTATTTTATGTTTTTAAAAATGTTTTTAGTCATGCATTAGAGTTATATATAATAATAGTGTGGTTCATTTTAACATAAACATACATGCATAGAATATAATTTGCTCAATTTTAGTTTCCAGTATTTTCTTTTTCCCTTCCCTTCTCTCCTTCTTCCCCCTGTCCCTCTTCTCTATCTGCTGGTCTTCCTTCTATTTTATTTAGTCTTTTTAATTTTTGCTTTGTAGATAAACATAAAGATGAAATTCACAGTGGTATATTTGTATAATATACATAGCATAATTTGGTATATTTGTATATGTACATAGCATAATTTGGTCAGTTTCTTTCCACAGTTTGTCCTTTTTATTCCATCCCTTCTCCCTTTCCCTCTATCCCCTTCCTCTAATGTACTGAACTCTCTTCTATTTCATGGGCTTTCTCTGCCTCCTGCTTTTGCCCTTATTTTGCTGTAGCTTCTGTATGTGAAAGAAAGTGTTTGACCCTTGACTTTCTGATTCTGGCTTATTTCACTTAACATAATGTTCTCCAGTCGTAACCATTTCCAAAGAGGCTATTGTGAATTTTGCTGCTGTGAACCTTGAAGTCCCTGCAGTATGCTGCCTTTAGTTCTTGTGGCTAAGTGCCAGCAGTAGAATAGTTAAGTCATATGGTAGTTCCATTCCTAGTCTGACTTCCACAGCGGTTGTATTAATTGTAGTCCCATAAACAATATGTAAGTGCTGTTTTCTCCTCACATCCTTGCCAACATGGGTTATTATTTGTATTCTCAATGACTGCCATTCTGACTCTGGTGCAGTGAAATCTCAATGTTAGTTTTGACTTGCACTTCTATAATTGCTAAGGATGTTGAGCATTTTTTCATATATTTGTTGGCCATTTGTATTTCTTCTTTAGAGAAATGTCTATTTACTTTATTTCTCCATTTATTGATTAGGTTATTTGTTTTGTGTTTTTAAGTTTTTGAGCTCTTTCTATATTCTGGATACAAAGCCTCTGTAGAAGAGTAGCTGGAAGATCTTCCATTATAGGCTCTCTCATGCTCTTGTTTTCTTTGCTCTGTAGAAGTTTTTTAATTTGATGCCTTTCCTCTTCTTCATCTTTCTTCTTTTTTCTTTCTTCTTCTCCCTCTCCTTCTCCTTCTCCCTTCTCCTTCTCCTTCTCCTCCTTCTTTTTTTTTTTTTTTGGTACCAGGGATTAAACCCAGATGTGCCTTACCACTGAGCCACAACCTCAGCCCTATTTTATTTTTTATTTTGAGACAGGGTCTCCCTAAGTTGCTTAGAGCCTTGCTGTGTTGCTGAGCCTGGCTTTGATCCTGTGATCCTCTTGCTCAGCTTCCAGAGACACTGGGATTACAGGCGTACTCCAACATGCCTGCCCCCTTATTGATTCTTGGTTATATTTTACAAAGAATTTTTAATTGAGAAAGTTTTGAGTATTGTTTTGATCCCAGATGTATAACTATATAATTATACAATTGTACTTAAAAGTAAGCATAAGTCATATATAGTTCTGAGGAACTGAAAATTTAAAGAATATTTAGGAAAACTTGGAACTTTCTTTGCAAGTAAAGAAAAATCAAGTGTACCATAATCTGTACATCTATATTGAACACGTTGAGTTCTTCGTTATTTTGAGATTGGGAAACAATTTCCAGAACTACTATTAATTATGAATTTATTTGAGTTTAAATTCAGTGTCTTGAGTTTTAAAGTTTATTTAAGACTGGGAAACATTATTGTTTTACATAATAAGCTAATCTCTGATTTGTAGCTAGTTTTGAATAGAGAATTTTACATATCACTCTTTGTAATCTAAAGTCTTTGAATAATTTTGAGTTATTTTCTTCCAAAAAATTACTTGCTAGATTTTGAAGATTTTTCCCCTTGTAATTATGAAGAGTGTTTCCATTGGAAAAATAATTCACTTAATATAACTTCCCCTAGCTGTTTTATCTTAGAAAGCTTTTGTTTTGTTTTGTTACCATAGACTACAGCAAAGTTAATTATTTGGGTTAATTGAGATGAATTTGAATGCCAGAGTAAGATTATATAATAATAACTCTTTTGGGGAGAGGGCTGTTTAATTAGGAAGAAGCTTACTGACCTTTAGTTCTCTAGAGTTCTTTTTAACTTTACTTTTGTGTCTTAATGCTTTATGTCTTTTATGTTTAGAAATGACAACATAGACATACTAGGAAATTTAGTTGCAGCATTTAAATTATTAAATACTTTAGAAAATTGTGTTTTCACAAGTTTGATTCTGATTTTTTAGTGCCTTTTTGGATAGAAATTTAAAAAGAAAGTGGCTGAAAATCGGATTAAAATTGTATTGTCTTCTAAAATTGTAAGGTAGTGTTTAATTTAATAGTAGTTTTTCTTTTGTTTTATGTTTTATTTTGACAGAACAACTAAGTTTCCTCATTAAATTATTTTATTGTGCTATAAAATTACTTACATGGAAAAAGTGTCATAATAGCACTGTCAAATAAAAGTAAAATGTAGGATATTAGTTTTAGGATTTATATTTTTGGGGTAGTTAATACTAGAATAATGTATTTTTCTCATCCTAAAGTACTTTTATTAATTGAGTGTTAGTAGAATCAATTATTTTGTAAGTGTTGGCAAAGATTTTTGCCTAAGAATTTGGAATGCAGAACATTTAATTAAAGCTAAGCAAAATATTTCAAAATCTATTATCATTAAATAGTATCCTTTGAATTTTCATTTCTTTCTAATTTTGCAGCACATAACAAAGTTTTTAAACTCCAGATTATAAAATGGGAAATAGTACAATTCGTTAGAAAACAATTGATTATTGGTGTTTTAAAAATTCACATGTGATAGTCTTTTAGAGAATGTGTGCAAATATATGGAAATTATAGAAACTATAGTGCAACTTATCAATATGCAAAAAGTAAGATTCATTAGAAAACAGTTAAGATTATTTTTTAAAAGAATATTCACATATCATATATTGAGATCTGATTGATATAAAATAAGAAATATCAATCTGCAACTGTTAAGGAAAAATTATTTAGCTATCTTCCTGGCATAATCACTTTGATTCTAAATTCTTCTGTATAAGATAGAGTTATTTAAATTTCAGTATTTAATTTTTCTGATTTTTTTACTTTTTCATCTGTATATCTTAACAGTGCCAGTATTTATTTTTTCTCATTTTTAAAAGAATATTGAACCATAATATCACTTTATGAAACTTATTTTGAGATATTGTTGAATTCATTTGTGTTATTCAAGGGAATTTACTTTTGTTTCATGTATCCGATATGTTGAGTGAAACATTTTTCACAATAAAGCATTGAGTATTAAGATATTTCTGAATATCTTATTGTTGTCCTTTATGATCTTGTCATCATATTGTCCTCTATGGTACAGTTAGTCATTGGATGTTTTGTAAAGTCATTGTATTAGCTACAAAGATACAAAAATGAATAAATCAAATTACAATTTTTGTGATAGCTTTCATTGCTGTGGTGGAAACTAATAAACAATAACAATAGAGAAGGTACATAGAATGGGCATGTAGGAATGGACAGAGATAACTTTCTGAGATTAAGTAACCATTTGAGAAGGATTGAAAATAATGTGACCTGTGAGTCTGACTTTTGAAGGAGAAAAGGTACAGGTTTTAGAGAACTGAAGCAAACAAAAGTAAGGAAATTGTCGAAACTATAGTACATCCCAGCAGAGTTGACACATTTACCAACACGGTGCTTTTATTTGAAATACCATTATTTTTAAGTACAATATATCCATGGGATTTTCCTGGAATCTTAGCCTGCTATAATAGTGCAGGAAATGGAAATTTATGGTAAAGAGTGGTGCCTCATACTTCTAGAGCTCTTAGAAACCACAGTTCTGATTTCTTCTTTGAGATTGACTCTTTTGTGCTCTACATGTGAGATTTGAGTTTTTGTGTCTGGCTTACATTCGGTATAACATTTTCCTGTTTAATCCATATTGTTGTAAACACCAAGATTTACTTCTTTTTAAAGGATGAGTAGTAGTATTGCATTGTGTAAATGTGTATATATACTACATTTTCTTTGTTCATGCATTGTTGGACACTGAAGTTAATTCTGTGTATTGGCTACTGTGAATGATGATGCACTGAACATGGGAATGCAGATGTCTTTTCAATGTACTGATTTCATTTTCTCTGCATGATATATATCCAGAAATGGGATTACTAGATGGTAAGGTAATGCTCCTAATGTTTTGTGGGCCTTATGTCAAACCAAATGTTCTCTACATGTCATCTTAATTTTTAAAAGTATTTATTCAGTTATCCATGTTTACAACACTAATAAAATGGGACCATGACCGTGACTAGAAATTCACTTTTGCCTTGACATTGACCAATATCTTTATGTATGGCCATAAACAATTCCAAATCCATTGGCTAGGTGTACTTGTCTGCAAATGAAATTACAGTTGTCTCTTGGTATTCTCTGGGGATTGGGTCCAGGAACCTCTTCATGTATCAAAATTGGCAGATATTCAAGTTCATTATGTAAAATGGCATGGTATGTGCATATACTCTTTGCACATCCTCCTGTATATGATCAGCAGCTCTGTATCTGTTGATTCCACATTTGTGGAATCATCCAAATGCCGATCAAAAATGTAGTTAGGCCTATAATGGATTAAGTCTGCACTGAATATTTAACAGACTCTTTTCTTGGCATTATTCCCTAAGCAACACAGTATAACAATGATTAACATTGCATTTACTTTGTTTTTTTGATGTTATAAGTAATCTAGAGATGATTATATGCGATTTATAGCAAATGCTACTCCCTTTTATATAATGGACTTGAGCATCTTCAGGTTTGGTATCTGTATTGGGATGGGGGATCCTGGAATCAGGGATTTCTTTTGGGTATGTGCTACACATACCCAACAACTACACATCTTGTACCCTTTCTCTTAGTATGAATATTTCAAAGTATAAAGTTTGAGGTAAGATCCTTGGATATAATTACTATATTTTGGTGTAGGAAGAATGGAATGGGGGAGAATGAGATAGGAGAGGAGGAAACACAAGCAGAAGAATGTATTATTGAGGTCATGGTTAAGCGCATTGGGAGCCGAGTTCCTAAGAACCTGAAAAAATGCGTTCCAGAATTGTATATCTGAAGGACAGAAGGTTGGAGCAAGTTCTGTGTTATTAGAGAAGTCCCTGAGGAGAGATGCACTGCACATGACTGAGCCAAGATGCCATTATGATGCTAACATCTGGGCTTGCAGGTTCCATTCTTAAGACTAATTAGTTTTATACCAGGAGGATTTTTCAGTACTCTAGTGGAGTACTGCTTCAATCCATCCTTGAGCAGCTCACAGCTCACATCTGCCCTGTAACTCTCCTTTACATAAAGTGATTCTTCATCTGAGGTGATTCAATATGCAATCTCATGTATCACAGCTGTAAGTTTTTAGATAGTGGGACTGATGGGTATGCTGTAGTAAATAGTTATTCCACACCAGAAGCGTATATCAGTTCTTTTAACGATAGTCATTATTAAACCCTAGCATGGAATGGGTTCAGTGCAATATATTTGTCACCAAGTGTTTGATTATTCCCTTTTGAGAGACGCACCGTATTGAGGGTTCATCATTACTCTGTCCTGCTGATGGGTATCTTCAGTAGAGTATCCAGGCTATTGCATGCATGGATAGCATCTGTTCCTGCCACCTTGTGTTTGTTCATGGACCCTGTGAACATGGACTAACATGGTCAAGAGAAGAGGCTCTGTGAAACCTCCCTCAATTTTATGGCACAATCTTTGCGGGGTTTCAACGAATGCTCAGGTTGTTTTTGAGGGTGCTTCCACTATGGCTGGTTTCAAACTGCAAAATATTCCATAACCTTCAGAATCTCTTCTAACCTCACAGTTTCTTAATGCCTCCATACTGTTAGAGTTTTGTCTTGTAGACTTGAAACCCAGAGTTGGCTAAGGACTGGAGATGAGTTGTCAAAAAAGCCTCTGGGCTTCACTATGGTGACTCTCTTCACCCATATCCCAGCCATCATAACAGTCTTGAAGTTTGTTCTCTTCATTCTTAATTTAGAAAAACTGTTGCTTTGAACATGACTTACTCCTCATACTGTGGTACAAGTAATTTTCCTAGAGAGAGAACTTGGATGAATGTAGACATTCTCTCATTTGTCTCTCCTTTCTCAACAATTATAAAAACCTTCTTGGGTTACTTCTGAATATTTTCATATATTCTCTTTAGGTTTTATGTCTAGTTTTCTTTTTTTGAGGGGGGAGAGAGAGAGAGAGAGAGAGAGAGAGAGAGAATCAATTTTATTTAATTTTTCATGTGGCTTTCTTTGCTCCAACACTTTTTATGTACATGGTGCTGGGGTTTGAACCTGTGTCCTAATGCATGCCAGGCAAGTGCTGTAGTTGTTGAGCCACTGCTCCAGCCCCATTTCTAATTATTTTTGGTAGAGGATGTCTCATGCTAGCTACTCTTATGGCCCAAACTAAAATTTCCTAGTTTTTTATTAAAGTTTTCCTTCAAGCATGGAAACATTTGGAGTTTATATAAGCAGTCATGAATTCTGGGCATATTCTTCTCTGGCTCCTTGTTCAGTGTCTACCCTATTTCCTCAGCACCCCAACCAGTGTGCTCTCTTCTTCACCTTTTAGTTCAGTGGCATTAGGATTCTATAGTGGCCATGGACTAACACGAACTTTCAGTTTAGTAGAATTTTTGTTGGGTTTTCTGATGGGAACAGTCTTACTTTAGGAATAAAGGCATTTAAATCAACAAAACTCATGGTTTTAGGAAAAAGAAGAATAAAATTTTCTTGTTTGTGATTGAAAAAACCCCAACTACTGAAAGAGTATACCTGACTTAGCCTGTAATGCTATAGCCATATCCACTTTTGGGTCATTTTAGTTGATCTTTTAGAGTCATTTCTAATTCAAACCTGAAACTTTTATTTCTCAATTCCTGGTTATTACTATTTTTTTTATCAGTCTCTAGGTGATGGTGCTAGTCTAAAGACCTACTATGGTTTGGATATGAAGTGTTCCCCCAAAACTCTTGTTAATGCAGGAATTTTCAGAGGTGAAGTGACTAGATAATGAGAGGTATAACTTAATTAGTCCATCCCACTTTGATGGACTGAGTGGGTGATAACTCTAAGCAGGTGGGGCATGCCTGCAGGAGGTGGGTCACTGGGAGCATGCCCTCGAAGAATTATTCTTTGTCCCAATCCTTCCTCTTCCTCCCCCTTAAGCCCTTTCTCTCCCTCTCCTTCCCTCTCCCTGCTTCCTAACCCTGCCATGAGCTGAGCAGCTTTTCTTTGCTGGGTTTTTCCACCATGATGTGCTGCCTCATGTTGGGCCTAGAGCAATGGAGTCAGCCAGCCATCTATGGACTGAAATCTCTGAAACTGTGAACCCCAAATAAACTTTTTTCCTCCTCTAAGTTGTTCTGGCCAGGTATTTTGGTAATGGCAAAGTAATCCTGACTAAAACAGAACCATTCCATAAGGATCATAGGGAATCCCCAGGAGACCGCATATCAAGAGAAGGAAAATAGCAATGGATGCCATGGGAGCTGAGCCATTTTTGTATATAGTGTGCATTCTTGCAGGACTTGTATGACCAGTTCCTGAAATAATATTTCCACTTGATGTAACACTGTTGTGCTTGCCCAAAAAATGAGTTAGATATTCATTTTGTAATGGGAAGCTCAGATTATGTTTTAACTTCATGGTACACAGTCAAGTGGTCTGGGTATTTTTTCCCCCAGTGCACAGACATCCTGATAAATATTTTTAAGTCCTTTTGAAAAGGAAGAATACTTTTCGCAGAAACTTTTGACAGTGTAGCAGGGCCTTTTTATTAAAAGTGGACTCAGTGTCATCTTCATTCAGAGTATTCTGAATTTATGAATGCACTCAGTTCTGGGGTCTGATTTAGGGACAATGACTGTTTGTAGTGATTGAGATAGCTATCCATTGATTAGACATAGAGCTTTTTACCTATGTTGATCAGTTGTATGAATATGGTGATTAATTAGTCATTGGTTCAGATCTGTGTGAACATTTTAGTTGTTTTTCTCATCTTATTTGCCATTATAGTTGTGTATGACTTGTCAGTGGTGGTTAAATGCTGCTTCTCGGTTTCTGCAACTTTGGGATTCCATCAATCTTAATTATTATAGCAATTCCATTTAAAGGGTATAATTTTTCATTATTATTCCTGGCATGCAGCTAATAGACAACACAGAGCCTTTACTGATGTATTTCTCAAATCTATAGTAAAGAAAGTGTTCTCTTTATGTCAGGCAGACATAAAGAATTAGGAAACAGGTCTGGCAGACATAAAGAATGGTAGTTCACATGTAATAAATATACTTGTGCTCCTATCTTGCCATGACTATGGATTTCTTCTCCATAAGGGGTTCAGACTGTCATGGATCAGATCTCTGGAGGACTTATTAAAATAGATTTCTGGGTCCCACTGCAAGTGTCTGATTTAGTAGCTGTGGAGTAGGCCTAAGAATTTAAATTTTTGTCAGTTCCCCTGTGATGCTGCTAATGTTGGTCTGGGGACCACACCTGGAGCAAGCACCATTGTTATATATTAAACCAAGGAAATTGTGTTAATCTGAATTGTAATTCAGGACACTATCGTGTTCACATTTTACTGAACCAGCCGAGCAAGCTGTGAGAACCATTCTTGGCTAGGTGATTTCACATGTAGCAATTTCTCAGTCAGGTAATGGATAGTGCTCAAAAGACCCCATTAGTATGTAAAGTGTGTAAAGTAGAGGCTTTTCTCTCAGTTACATAGGGCATGCTTTATCTGTAGATTCTGATCCATCAAAATACATGGGAGACTCAGGGATGCCATATAGTCTTCTGACAAATGATCTTTTGTATGCCTCTGATTGTTTTATAACTATGTTTTATTTCAGTGATGCAAAAATCTTTTTCTTAAAGTTGTATTATACCTTTATAATGCTGTTTCTTTTTTCATATTAAAGACTTTCCTTAAGTACCATTTTTTGTCCACTTAGGTTGATTAGTAAAGGGTTAGAACTTCTCCATTTAGGAGCTGAGAGATAGATGTGCAGAGACAAAGCTGTGTGTGTGTGTGTGTGTGTGTGTGTGTGTGTTGGTTTTTCCTTGGTCAGTTTCTCTTCCTCAGAGCTCTCTTATTTTCCACTTGGTGGATATAAGTCAGACTGTAAATCTGAGTGTAGTGGAATTAGGAAACAGGTTGAAACTCATTATTCAGTGTAGGTGGAATTTTGTTTTGCTTTTTGCATGATGGCCTCCTCTGCCCTTTGTTGTACTTGACATCAGTAAATTAGAACTGCTGTATTTCTGGCATAATTTTTCTAAATCAGTGGATCTTAAACTTCTGATCATGTTCTCTTTCTAATATTGCATTTTATTGGTCCCCAAAGAGCTTGGATTTATGTGGATCATATCTGTTTTACCATTTCAGAAAATAGAGCAAAAAATATAAAGTTTGTTGTCATTATAAAATAGTAGTAACAGTTTATATTTTAACATGATTAACACATTTATAAAAGTTTATGAAACAAAATATTGACAAGAGTGGTGGTGTTTTAAGTTTTTGTAGAACTCTTTAATGTCCAGCTTAATAGAAGATACCTGGATTTTTATATTTGCTCTGTATTCTATCTTCATCCCATGTTATTCTGCTCTTGAAAATTCCACTACACTCATGATATAATGAGTGTGTAAAAGGCAGATGATGTTATTATGATGAAAGTGAGTTTTTCCTCACTGACTGCTTTAAAGGATCCAGGGATGCAGTGGTATAATGAGATTATAGTACTGCTCTGTGGAATAAACCTCCTATCCTCTACAGAGTAGTGGAGAGCTATTTACCTAGGCATTTGTAGTTGGATTGAAGTCATTGGTCTAATTTTTCTCCATATATATGAATGAATTCTGATACTTTTAGAAAACTCTTACTGATCCACCTTTTCTATATAAAAGTAAAAGACTATTATTTGAAATGCCCTTGGAAATGTTATTTCAGATTTAAGATGATTGCCTCTCAGCCTCCATCAATATTCTGTTTTTAAAACATTTTGGCTAACATTGTTACCTCCCTAGAAGAGGAAAAGGGAACAAAGTAATGAAGAGAAAATCTGGTGCAAAAGGAGCATTTATGTTCCAATCTCCACAGTCCTCTCTCTGCCAAATCTCCCCTTGTCAGGCCATTGGAATAGTCATCAACTAATTTTTTTTTTAGATTTTATCTTTTAATGTTTAAATTGTTTTGTGCTGTGGGATTTTATGAAGAAAATTTAATTATTGATGTACTATTTTTTACTACATAAGTTTTATATTATTGAATATCTTATTGGGGAGTCAGAAAATTGTGGTAAGACATTAAATGGTGGCGTGAGAAGAATATTCTTTCATTTGATTTATTATGAATCATTACACATGTGAAAAGAATGTTCAGTCAGTTGCCACTCATCCACGGCAGTGAAGTGTGCAGATAATCATTCTGTAATTCAATTGGTTCAACCTGGTGTAAGGTTTATTTTTTAATGCTTTTATTATTGCATTACAGTTATGCATCTTAGTTGTGTTCATTTTGACATGATCAGACATGCAAGGAATATAATTTACTCCATTTCAGTCCACAATGTCACCCTTTCCCACTTCAATTCTTCTTGTTCTACTCTCTGGGTCTTCTTCCACTGATTGATTAATTGATTGATTTTAAGTGATGCTTTATATTTATACATAAATGTGGAATTCACTGTGGTATGTTTATAATATGCTTATCATAATTTTGTCAGATTCATTCCACATTTCTTCCTCTTGCCAGTCCCTTCTTTCCCACTCTGTCTCCTCCACTACTCCACTGATCTTCCTGTTTTTTTTTATTTTACTGATGTCCCCTTTTCCCCACTTACTTTGCTCTAGAATCCACATATGAGAGAAAACAAGCCTTAATTTTCTTCATGTGGCTAATTTCTCTTAGCATGGTGTTCTCAATTCCATTTATTTACTAGTAAATGGCATAATTTGATTCTTTAAGGCCCAAACACCATCGTGTACATAAATGATGTTTTCTTTATCCATTATCTATCGATGGGCTATATTGTGAATTGTGCTGCAGTAAACATTGATTGCCTATGTCAATATAGTACATTAGTTTTAATTCTTTTTGACAAATTCCAAGGAGTGGGATAGTTGGGTCATATGGTGGTTCCATTCTTAGGTTATTGAGGAACCTCCATACTGCTTACCAGAGTGATTGTACTAATTTACAGTCCCATCAACAATAAGTGTACCTTTTCCTCACATCCTCACCAGCATTTATTATTATTTTTGTTCTTAAAAATTGCCATTCTAACTGGAGTGAGGTAAAATCTTGGTGTAGTTTTGATTTGCATTTCGCTGATTGCTAAGGATGTTACTCTCTTTCCCCATTATTTGTTGGCCATTTGTTTAACTTTTGAAAAATGTGTGCTTAGTTCTTTTACCAATCATTTATTGATTCGATTATTTGTTTTCCTAGTGTTAAGGTTTTTATTTTCTTTATGTATTCTGGATTAAATCCCTGTCATAGAAGTAGCTGACAAAGATTTTTTTCCCATTTTCTAGGCTCTTCATGCTCTTAATCATTTGCTTTGCTGTTCAGTTTTTAATTTGATGATAGTTCACTTATTAATTTTTAGTTTTATTTCTTGAGGTTTAGAGTTCTTACTAAGGAACCTGATAAGAACTCCAGTATGTTGGAGTGTTGACCCTTTGTTTTCTTATAGCAGTTGCAAAGTTTCTGGTTTCATTGCTAAAGTCTTGATTTGAATTGACTTTTCTGTAGGGTAAAATATTTAGTTTCTTTCTTCTCCACATGGATATCCACTTTCCTTAGCACCGTTTGTGAAAAAGGATATCTTTTCTCCAATACAAGGTTTTGGCACCTTTGTCAGGAGTCAGGTAACTGTTTCTATAAGGACTTGTCTGTGTGTTTTCTATTCTGTTCAGTTGGTCTTCATGATGCTTTTGATGCCAATACCATGCTGTTTTTATTATTAGGGCTCAGTAGTATTATTTGGGATCAGGTATAGTGATGCCTCCAGCCTTCTTAGCTATATTTATTCCTAGTTTTTTTATTCTTTCAAATACATTTTAGGACTTTTTTTTTAGTTTTATGAATAATGCCATTGGCATTTTCATGGGAACTGCATTGAATTTGTATATTGCTTTTGGTAGTATAGCCATTTTGACAGTATTAATTCTGCCTATTCATGGACATAGGAGGTCCTTCTATCTTCTAATGTTGTCTTTGATTTCTTTATTCAGTGTTCTATAAGTTTTTTCCATAGGAATCTGTCATCTCCTTGTTTAGATTAATTCCCAAGTATTTATTTTTTTGAGGTTATTGTGAATGGGATTTAAAAAAAAATCTTTCTCAGCAGACTATTGGATTATAGGAAAGCTATGATTTTTGTATGTTGATATTATATTCTGCTACATCGATGAATTTATCAGCTCTAAAAGTCTTCTGATAGAATTATTTGGGTCCTCTATTTATAAGATCGTGTCATCAGTAAACAAACATAATTTGACTTCTTTTCCTATTTGTATTACTTTAATTTATTTTACTTGTCTGATTGTTTTTGCTAGAGTTTTTTTTTTAATTCATTTTGTATTAGTTAAAAATAGTCTTACATTTGGGAAGGAGGCATTGTTGTACATTTAAGAACAAATGTATAGGGGTTGGGGATTTAGCTCAGTGGCAGAGCACTTGCCTAGCACACACAAGGCCCAGAGTTTGGTCCTCAGCCCTGAAAAAAAAAAAAAAGAACAAATGTGTAATGACAGAGAAAATTGTGGCTGATGCCATTCTATGGTTCCCCCCTTGGGTTCCCCACGGTTCCAAGTTTCCCCCTACTTAATGCCATGTTAATTGGATTTCTAATGGAAGTTGAAGGTTCCCCACTGGATTAATTCCCCCATAGTCCCTCTCTCCAGCCTACTTTATATCCTTCCTATCCTCTTACCCCTCCATTCCACCCTCTCTTTGTCCCCCAGCATCATAGGCAAGGTTCCTCCTGCTCATGTAAAATTTCATACATGTTGAGGTTATTATTAGTTTGGCCATCTATCTTACTGTTTCTGATTGTATTCTGGCTTCCACAAATGAGAGAGAACATTCAGCCCTTGAGTCTCTGAGTTTGAGATATTTCACTTAGCATAATTTTTTTTACGTCTTTATCCATTTGGCTGAAAATGCCATAATATCATTTTCTCTAATAGCCGAGTAGAATTCCGTTGTATATATGCTCCACAGTTTTTGAATCCACTCGTCAAGTGAGGGGCATCTGGGTTGTTCCATAGTTTACTATAGTAAATTGAGCTGCTATAAACATTGATGAAGCTGTATCTCTATAATATGCCAATTCTAGCTCTTTTGGGAAAATACCCAGGAGCGGGATAGCTGGGTCATAAGGCAGTTCCAACCCTAATTTTTTTGAGGAGTCTCCATACAGCTTTCCAGAGTGGCTGTACCAATTTGCAGTCCCACGAGCAGTGTGACAGGGTTCCTGTTTTCCCACATCCCCTCCAGCTTCTGTCATCATTTGTATTCTTCATTTTTGCCACTCTGACAAGAGTGAGGTGGAATCTCAGTGAAGTTTTGATTTGCCTTTCTCTTATTGCTAGTGATGTAGAGAATTTCTCATCACTAGAGCATTTCTTCTCATCTCGTCAAATATTATTTGGAAGTTCTGATCATGTACAATAAGTTTCTTTTCTTGCCTGTCCTCCTTGAACTCAACATTGTTCAGCCTGTCTTCATTATCTGATTTTTGATCTTTGAGAGTTGAGGTTCTATTTTCCATTGAGTTTACTCTGGTATTAGTATCTTCCAATGAGGTTTTGATTTGATTGACAGTATTTTTCAATTCTGAGAATTCTGCTACATCTCTTTTCAGGATGTCTATCTCTTTATAGATGTGGTCTTTCATCTCTTGGAATTGCTCTCTTATCTCTTTATATAAATGGTCTCTCTCCTTCTGAAACTGATCTCTAATCTCTTTGCTTAGTTCTTCTTTTAATCCATTGATTGAATTCCTAATCATATTGTTGATACATTTTTCTGGATTTTCATCGAGGACCCGGACCATGGCTTCCTTGGGTGGGGAGCAGGGGAGTTGCGGTGGAGGATTGTTTCTCCTTTTCCTCATTTTTGGTTACAGGGAGTGTGGCTTGAGGTCCAATAGTGAATAATTCTCTTGGGGGCTTTTTAATCACTGGTATTGGAGCTTCTTAACTCTTTGATTATTTGGTTTGGGGTACAGTTTGGGTAGCACAGATCATTGGCTGCTACCCCGATCAGTGAAGTGTCATGAACTTTTAGGTTTTCCAATGACTCCAGGGATAGGGAATAGAAGACAATAAGTACAACCAATGAATACAACAGATACTGTCTTTTAAAGCTGTTAGGGTGGAAAATTATCACCTGTAGAAGAAATCAGATTGTCAGATTTCTACCATGAGAGCTCTAACACATATTTAGATAAAAAGCAAACACCCATTTTCAAGTATGATGTTTTCTTCAGTTTAGCCAGGCCTCTGTATGATGGAAAAAAAAAAAGAAAAGAAAATGTCTAGAGGGTAAAGAGAATAAGGTAGGCAGGTACTGTGTACCTTGTGACTTAGATTATATATCTACAAGGTGTAGATTTATGTAGGCAATTCTATTAAGAGTAAAGAAAAGATAGAAATGGAAAGAGAGTGGGGTAAAAGTTTTGAGGTAGGATGGGAGAGACCAGAATACAGTTTAGGAATTGATAGGGTAAAGGGAAGAAGAGGGTAGTGCAGGGTGGGAGTCTCTTTGGCCCAAGGAGTTTGAGGACTAGTTTTCTATAATGGTACTTCCCCAGGTCAGACCCCAACTATAAGGGTACAGCTAGAAGTCACATTGACATTAAAAGCCAACCATATAGGCAAATAAACATACATACATACAATGAGAAACATCAGTTTCAATAATAAGAAAAATAAAAGAGTTGGGAAGGTTCTGAATTGTTACTGCCAAAGTCAATAGGTACCGTGGAAGAATGTGTTCATATCTGACATCTAGATGAAGTCACTTCCCAGTTGATTTTGTTGGAGGGAATGAGTTTTGGTGCTCACAGTTGATAGTGAGATTCCAAGGAAGCCTCCCAGTAATGTTCTCTTGTGTAGGGGTTGCAAATAATCACTTTCCCTGCTTCCTGCGAGAACAAACTTCAGGGCCACTGGATTTGCACCCTTGGGCAATGTAGTATCTGCGTGTCCAGATTTCTGTCCCTCTTCAGCCAGGGGTCTAGGAATTGCTGGGAATATTGAGAATCCTGGTGTGGTTGTATGGGACTATCACTGGTCCAAGGAGAGTGGTCTACCTGGAGTGAGCTCCCACTGGAATGTTCTTGCCCCACTCTTGGGTGTCTGAGGTCCTCAGTGGCCCCAAAAGATGAAGCATGAGACTTACACAACCCCTGCAAGTTGAGGCAGGTGTGAAGGAGACACCAGCTGAGTTGGACCAGAATTTGAGGATGTCTCAAATGCAACCTCTAGGGGTCATGGAAGACCTGTCCTTGGAGATCACAGGATCTAAGAAATGGCACTGAACACAGAGATCAGGGTCTGAAAGTGGAGAAGGGCATTGAGTCCAGGCTTCCCCTTTTATTTGTAGGTCCCAGAGGCTGACACTAGTCTCTGCCTAGTCTGCGAGTTTCATGCAATCCCTTGGACCTGCAGCTAGAGACCTCTCTGGCTGACTGGGTTCTGTTGAGCAGTTATGGTCACTGACTCCTCCAGCAGTTGGACATGTAAGGAAGGGGGACAGGAGGCCTCTATCTCAGAAGGGAGTGTCTGCCAGACCCACACAGTCCCCAGGGCAGACAGTCAAGACAATGAGCATTTGGGGCCTCTCTTCCAACTCAGCTCCCTACTCTGCAGCTGTTGAATTTGGTTTCAATGCAGTGACCTGTTATGTTGATTGTTTGGAGTTTCCTCCCCTCCAAGCGAAAACCCTGCCTGTTGCGGCTTGAAGCTGGCCCGCAGTGGCAAAACTAACAACTTTATTACTGATCCATGATATTAAACTTCCTTCCTTAGATGATAATGAGTTTGGGAAGGAATTCACTCACCTCACAGGCACTTTTACCACTGTGTATGTCCCACAATCACGGAGAGATTTTTCGGTCACCACTGCTGGGCTTTCCCAGTATTATTGTATTCATGGTATATATGGGATTTAATATCAAGAGGTACATTTTAATGTAATTGGGTGCACTGACATTTGGGGCACAGATATTTACTATCACTATATAATCTTGTTGGATTGTTCCATTTACAGTATGTAATGGCTTTCCATCTGCTTTGTCATACGTGAAAATGGCTACTCTTGCTTGTTTTTGTATTTCATTTGCCTGGACACCTTTTTCCATCTTTTTAGTATAAGCTTGTTGATGTCTTTGCTTGTGAGATGTCTCTTGCAAACAACACATAGTTGAATATTCTCACTCCATTCTGTCAATATTTTTATTAGGGAGTTGAGTCCATTTATATTCAGCATTATTATAAATAGATGTTTGTTATTTCCTGTCATTTTCTTTCTTTCATTAATTTTGCTACATTTAATTTGGTCTTCATTTTCATTTAGTTGCTCTTGTAGTGAGCTTCATCTGTTTGAGTGCTTTGGGGTTTGTATTTAAGTTGATCTGTGTTCAGTAGTTTTTTATTCTTTGTAGTGCTAACTTACTGGTCATGAATTCTTTTCCTTTATCCTCATCATGGAAAGATTTTATTTCCATATCTATTCTGAAAGATAAGTTTGCTAGATATAGTAATCTTCATAGGCAATTGTTTTCTTGTAGATTTTGTAATATCTCCTTCTAGGCCCTCTGTGATTTTAGAGTCTGAAGCTAACCTCATTCATTTGCCTCTCAATGTGACCTAATGTTTTTCTGTTGCAACTTTTAATATTCTTTTCTTATTTTATGTGTTGGGCATTTTAATTATAATGTATCTTGGAGAAGTTTTTTGTGGTCTTGTCTACTTGGTATTCTATATACATCCTGTATGTGGATGTCTATCTCATTTCTAAGATTAGCAATATTTTCTTCTATTATTTCACTGAAGAGGTTTTTATTGCCTTTACCCTGTATCTCCATGTTCTCCTCTGTCGCAGTGACTCTCAGGTTTAAGCTTTTGATGTTGTCCCAGAGTTCTTGTTTATTATGATCATGGTCTTCTATTTTCACCCCTTTTGCATACTGAGAATTCAAGTTCATATAGCTTGTCTTCAAGACCTGAATGAAGTTCTGTTTTGTGCACAATCTAGTGTTGGTGATATATCCATTTTTTAATTATAATGAGGAGTTGTGTTGTTGTAGTGTCATAAATTAATATGTTGTAACAATATGATATGTGCCTGATCCTCATTCAGAATCACCCATACCCCAGTTTCTTGACTCTTCTGCATTTCTCTCTGTACACACACACACACACACACACACACACACGTATTATTGTGTGTTTTCCAGAATTAAATGATTTCAAAAGTATCATTTGGCTTCTCGGGGGAGTGAAGAGTAAAATACATTGTTGATTACCCCCATCATCCTTCCAACCACCTCTTTCCTCCCCGACCCGACATGTCTATTGTTCACGTAGATTATGAGTTGCTTTGATTTTGGTGAGTCAAGTACATGAGCTTGACCTTTCAACTAAGCCTGGGTTTTGCTCTAACCCTCATAAATGAGGGAAAACATTCAGCCCTTGACTCTCTGGTTTGGCTAACTTTGCTCAACATGATTTCTTCCATTGCTATCCACTTTCAAAAGCTGCAATATTATTGTTTCTAATAGCTTACTAGAATATATATATAATTATATATATATACACACACATATACACACACACATACCCCCTCAGTTTTTTGACCCATTAATCCAGTGAGGGGTATCTGCATTGATTCCATAAGTTAGCTATTGTAAATTGAGCTGTTATGATCATTTATCTTGCTGTCTTGCTCTCATGTGCTGACTCTAACTCCTTTGGGAAAAATACCCAGAAGAGGGATAGCTGTGTCTTATGATGGATCCAATCCTAATATTTTGAGGAGCCTCCACACTGCTCTCCAGAGTGGCTGTACTAGTTTGCAGTTCCACCAATAGTATGCTACTGTTCCTGTTTCCCCTCAACCTCTCTTGCATTTGTTGTTGTTTGTATTCTTCATCTTTGTAAGTCTGACTGGAGTGAGGTGAAATCTTAATGTAGTTTTAAATTACATTTCTCTGATTATTAATGATTTAGAATACTTTCTCATGTATTAATTGGCTTGCTCGATTTCTTCTGTTGAGAAGTTTCTGTTTAACTCTCTGGCCCATTTATTGATTGGATTGTTTATGTTTTTATTATCGAGTTTTTTGAGTTCTTTGTAAATTTTTGGTATTAGTCCCTTGTCAGAGGAATCACAGGCCATGATTCTGTAGGTTCTCTCTTGACTGTTTTGACCAATTCCTTGGCTGAGTGAAGCTTTTTAATTTAATGGCATCCCACTCATTAATTCTTGACTTTAATTCTTTTGCTTTGGAACTCTTGTTGAGGAAGTCTTTGCTTATTCCCACATGCTAAATTGTTGGTCCTAATTTTTCTCTAGCTGTTGTATGGTAGCTGGTTTAATTTCTAGTTCCTTGATCCATTTAGATTTCATTTTTATGCAAGGTGAGAGATAAGGATCTAATTTCAGTTTTCTGTAAGTGGCTGTCCAGTTTGTCCAGCACCATTTGTTGAATAGGCTGTCCTTCCTCCATGTTATTATTGACCGGCTTTGTCCAATATCAGATGCTTGAAGATTTGTGGATTTCAGAGTCTTCTATTCTGTTCCATTGGTTTTCATTCCTACTTTGAGACCAATACCTTGCTGTTCTTGTCACTACAGCTCTATAGTCTAATTTTAGATCTGGTATTGCAAAACTACCTGTTTTGACTTTCTTCCTTAGTAATGCTTTGGCTATTTTGGATTTCTTGTTATTCCAAATGAATTTGAGAATTGCTTTTCCTATATCTGTAAAAAATTAACATTAGTATCTTGATGGGGATTACATTGAATCTGTATAGTGCTTTTGGAGAATGAAGCTGGCCCATTTCTTATGTATCATTTCTTATATTGTGTTCAAAGTTTCCAACTTTCTGTGTATGATTATTCTACTATCTGATGTTGAAGTTCATTGAATTCCCTTCATCACTCACCTTGCTGAGGGGCAGTCTTCCTGCTTTTAAAATCTTAAGTTGAGGAGCTGCTGGGAAATGCACTCTTCCTGTCAACTTTTCTGCTATATTATCTTCTCCTTGATAGGGGTTTGAGAGGCAGCAAATATAGAATGTTGCAGCTGATAGTTCTTCCTTTTTTCATTATGCATGTTGAAAATAGCATTTTCATCTTTATAAAGGAGTGTGAAGGATTTTAATTCTCAAAAATAATTACAACAATTTCACCTATCTCCGTCCTCTTCAAAGAATATAGAGAAGTGATGCTATGTGACTATTAAAAGCCCTTTGTTAAAGGTTGGGTATGTAAGGCTATGAATCTCTGCCTTGTTTATTAGAAAACTTGGGCTTAATACTTCATCCCCATACCAGAAGTCTTAACTACAGTGAGATTGTCATGTTGTAGGGAAACCCATGTCTTACAGAGAGGACATGTCTAAGGTGCTTTTTTGAAATATGTAGCCTATGACCATTGAATCTCCCTAAAGGAGGTTCCTGCATTATAGAGCCATAAAAGCCAATCCTACCATGTACTGAGTTTCTGCCTCACAGAATCTGTATGCATAATAATATTCTTTTTATTTTCATGTCTTGAAATAAGTTGTTATGTATAAAAAATAACTGGAATGCATTTGGGTACCAGGATTGAGATGCTCTCATCATTTTTGAACTGACAAGTGGGCTAAAATGGGAAGGGCCTTGATGAAAGGAAACTTAATAGATTTCAGGGGTATGTAAATAGTGGCTTCAAGGTAATTGAAGGACATGTTGTTGAAAGTTGGGGAATATGATTCCATTATTATATTTATTATTGAAATTGCTATTGCAATAATATGGAAAATAGAAAATGTACAAATGAACTAAGAGTAAGACTAAGGAGACTTCCAAGTGAATTATTGCAAGTACCAACTTGTATTTTCTTATGATAGAATAGAAAAAAGGAGTTTGAAGATTTGTTATTTAGTTTATAAGAAAAGATAAAGAAATATATGGGAATCAGAACTTCATGGATTTAAATTAAAATTGATCCTCTTTCATAACTTCTTCAGATGGCAGAATGCACTGCTTTTGAAAGGGCCTCAAGGCAAAGATTGATAAATGGTATTGAGAAGAAAACACCTTTAGTTAAAAATGAGTTCTGGGTGTCACTGTAAAATCCTTTGTTAAGACTTTAGGTGTTTTCTCATTTACCCCTTAAATAGGCAAAAAGTCTGTTAATGAACTAAAGGTATGCTTGTAGCTCTTAAGGGTAATAAAGCCTATGGTATAGAAGGAATTATTTCAGATATTTGTAAGTATGAACTTTAAGTAGACTGTAAACTGATCCAAATGAAGTTTTTAAAGATGTTTAAAGGATTTGGATAAAATTTTACAGAAAAAAATGGGGTAGGAAGAAGGGAGGGGAAGGAGAAAGACTGGAGACTGAATTAGAATTAAATTGCCTGCTTTTATAATTATGCCATTGTATAATCTTATGTCATGTATACCTAAAAAAAGAAATAACAAAAAATGTGGAAATTCACATTTTTTAATAGCATAGATAACTTTAAGCATTTTGTTGCCATTTTGGAAATCAAGAGGAAGACCAAGTTGGGGCTAAGAGACAGTTAATGATATTGTCCTTTGAACATGTAGAAATTGAATTGCTTCTGAGATATTTAGTGAAGGAGATGTTCAGTAAACTGATGACTCGTTAGATAATGATAATGATAATGGTTGCATTTTCAGCCAACCAGGTATAGATCTGAATCTGGAGCTAGCTGGAAGGGCCCAAATCAGACATTAGTTGGTGAGTCATCAGCAGAGAAATGATAATTAAATCAGTGGAAATAGATGAGATTACAAAGAGAAACAAGAATCAACGGTTCTGTTTTTATATTACTACTCGTCTACCTGCCTTGGTTGTCTAAAATGAATTTGAATTAATAGATTTGTGTGGAATGACTAACAACTCCAAACATAGGAACATCTCCCTCCAGGCCTAATTACTGGAAATACAGCTTGCTTGGTATTTAGACTGGTCTGATTGTCAAAGCAAGTTCCTATAATTTCGTGGGACTCTGTTAAAGCTATACAAGATGTTATACATGATAAATATGTATGATTCTCATTTGCTAACAAAAATTCCAACCAAGAACCAAGTAATGAAAAAAAAAAAAGGAAGAAAATAAAATTGTAAAAAATAAGAAAAGCCTTTTGGTTCCCAACAGCCATGAAGGTACTCTAGTGCAGATACAAATATGGTGAAGTAAGTTTACGGAATAGCTTCAACAACCAAGAGCCCTGGAGAACAATTTCCAGGGAGTATGACTAAGTGTGACTAAAGCAATCCAGGAACTGGCAGTATATTGCGTGGATCAGTGATTGCTGTCTGCTTACTATTTCTCTCTCCTCTCTCTCTGGTTGACATTGTCTACAGAAATTATTCTATGCTTGTCCCACTGTTGTGTGGCTAACTTGCCACTTTGTTTCATAGGTCTTCAAATCAAGAGGAAATAACACTTGAGGAACAATTTATTGCAACTGGACCTGATTTAGATAATGAGATCCAAGACTTCGTTTTGATGTCAGAATGAAATGAGACTTTGGAGGTCTTGGAAGAGGGTGTTAAATATTCTGCATATAGAAAGCATGTGAACTTTTGTGGCCAGTGGGCAGACTGTGTCACATTGTATTTTGCAACGATTGTCACAATATTTTCCATTTCACAAGTTCTTATCTAAAGTGACCTTGCCACTCCCCAACAAAAGGTAGAGTATGACTTCCCTTCTCATGGGTCTGGAAAGGCTTGTGACTGCTTTGACCAGTAGCATATGTTAAAAGTAATACTGTATAACATAGGCTGTGTTCTCAGAATGGTGCAGCATTAACCTTACTATCTGAAACTCTTGCCTCTGGTACTATGGATAATTATTTGAGAAATCCACCTACCTGATAGAGCCAAGCTCTGAGAAACCCAAACCTACAGGGAGGCTTGGGGATATGCATGCTTGTCAACAATACTAGGCCCTAACCAGTTGAATGGTCTGTACTGAGACAATGGGCATTGTGTGAGATTTGTCAACTCCATCATGCCCTATCCAAATTCTTAAACTACAGGACTCATGAACTTAATAAAATAGTTGTTTTATGTATTAAACTTTGAGATAGTAACTGTAACAAATGGATAGATTAAATCACTTAAGATTCATTAGATCTGTTGGTATAGTAAGAATAGGTAGTTGGTGAAGTGTTAACTGAGTTTCATTGAATAAGTTAATGACAAAAAATATTAGCTGCCTAGTGTCTTCCTTATTTATTTATTTAGCTTTGAGCTACTAAGTCACATGGCTATGTCTGAGTTCTAGATGATGTGCCACTGTACATTAGTTTATTTGTAACATTCCATTTGATTTACATTTTGTTCTCCTACTTCATTAAAAACCTCAATAAATGTGATTTCAATTGTCTCCATATTTTACAAGTAATAGATATGAGATAAATGCATATTGATTAAGTGAATATTATGTTTTCATCTTTTTAGAGAGAATATTGAATGGGTTTTAAAAATATTTGAAAATTCTATAGATATCTTAGTAAATAGGGGTTATATATACCAATATTAAACTTTATATTTGATGGGCTTGTGGTCTTATCATTTAAGGATCTTTGTTCATCTTCTGGTAACCTATATATCTAATTTGAATACAAAACAAGCAGAATATACTGTGAGGTAAAGATTGTTGAAAGGAGCAAATTTTCCCAGCAGTTAAGAATGCATCTGTAATTTTTTGGGGGGATTTACTGACATCTAGTGGCATTCAGTTCTTGGATGTTAAAATTTCCTTTTAGTTCACTTCATTTATATTAGTTTCTCCAGGAGTGTCTTCTCTTAATTTTTAAAACTTTTTATGAAGGAAAAAAGAATATTTCAGGTGTCTAAAGTGAGCCTAGCATTTTTTGAGGATACATGATACTATACATATATACACACACATATATGTGTTAATATACAGATATATACACACATATATAATGTATTAAATATATATAATTTGACATAAATGAATAAGTAGGATCATTTTTAAATGTAGGATTTTTACTGCACATTTTATTTTCCTTCATTTACTTGGAAGTTTCTCCTTCCCTTATCCATTCATATAATTCCTCCATCCCTGTCCTAACATGGGTCATGATAACATCGTAGATTTTTCTTCGTGTGCCTGTAATTCAGTGTATGAGAGAACATACTTCTATAAACATACAAATACAATGTACACATTTAATTATGCTTTTAAAAAATAGAATTATGCATATTTTTTCTGTATTTTTCTTTTCCCAGTGTACCTCTTGGAAGTAGTTCTAAGATAAATAACATAGTTCAAATTATTCTTTTAAGAACATGCATATTTTTAAAAAATGCACATTTTCTTTCTGTAACCATACATCCTTTCATTTCTTTTAACACCTAAAATATCTGCAGTACATACCCGTGTGTGTATATCCTTAAAGAGGGAAACTTTATTTCTCCAAGATAACTTTTTATAAGTGAAATTGCTGGATAAAAGAACACATTAATTTTATTAGATTGCCAGATTACTTTCTAAAACAGTAAATGTGTATGGTTAATATATAAGAAAACATTTTTCTTACATAACCACTAGTATATCTTATAGGTATTTAGATATCTTTGCCTGTGTAAAGGGTATAAAATGATTTATTTTAATTTGAGTTTTCTGATTTAGAATTTGGTCAACTTCTTATGTGTTTGTTAACTCTGAAATTGTTCTATGAATTTTCTAATTTTCATTTTTGCACTTCATATATTATAAGATGTTAACCCTTTCTCATACCATTTACAAATAATTTTATGGCAAAGATTATACCAAGTTTTAACTCATGATGTAATTAATCATGTCCATCTTTTGTTTTTGTGGATTTTCAGATGTAATTAAGAAAGTCTCCCTTACACATGATTGTATTCTTCTAGGTTTCCTGCCCTACCTTTAAAAAATTATTTTTGCAAAGTTTTTATTATGAGTTTTAATTTTAATACAAATAAATAAAAATAATAAACAATTGAAGTCTTAATTAATCTGTAATTCAGTTATTTTAATAACATTGAAGTATAACATACACAGTAGAGTGCAGTATTAAAGAGTTTTTCCAAGGTGAACACAGCTGTGTATCATCACCCAGTCACTCAATTTCTGCTCCTTAATTGCCAACCTGAAGTTCTCTGAAACTAGCTACTATTATTATATCTATAATAACAGCCTTCTTGCTTTGAATTTTTGCTGCTTAAACCCCATCCTATAGTTCAGTTTAGTGATCATTGACTTTAAATAAATATGTATGTGTTTTTAAATATTTAATATCATCTTTTTTGAGTTTTATCTTCATTTTGTGCAGCAGTTCATTCACCTACCTTTAAGTGTGGCATACATTGTGTGCATACGTTGTGTGAATATGTATGTGACTTAACCTGTTCTGGTGTTGGTGGATAATTGAACATTTTTGTTCATTACTCTTTCAATTGGGTATATACTTCTTAGAGAAATAGATGATTCAGAACGCCTAAATATGTCCAACTTCAGTAGATCAGAAATTGCTGCAGCAGTTTTCCAAAGTTGGTGTACCAGTTTGCTCTTTCACAAGTGGATTAAAAGTTCTAGGATTCCACATTTTCACCATCACTGAACATTGTCTTTTTTTATATTAAGTCATTTTGATGAAATCAATAGGTGGTAGAATCTCATTGTGGTCTCTGATATATAATGAAGTCAAATAATTTTTCATATGTGTGGAAGTATCTTAATTATCTCCTCTTGTGAATTACCCTTTCTTGGCCATTTTCCTGTAGAGTAAAGTTTTTCTTATTGATCTGTAGAATGTCTTTATATGTTATAAATCCAGGCCCTTTGCTGCAAGTGTTTCCCCATAGTGGCTACCTAATCTACTTTCTTTGTGGTGATCTATTAATTTTTTTATTAATAAAAATTCTTAATTTGTTTAATATATGCATTTGTTGTCCATCATATTTAGCACTTTTTGTTTCCTGTTGAAGAAATCTTTATGTATTCTAAGACATGAAGAAAATTTTCCAGGAGAGGGAAGGAGAATAGGGAGGGATCTAGGGAGACAATCAACAATGCAGCATACTCTTTACCACCCTGAGAATCCAAATAATACTAATGCAATCATTTAATTCTGGAAAACTCACAGTCTTAGTATTTATATTGCTGATATAAATATAGGGGGCAGATAGAGAAGAATCAAGAGCAGGGATGTGCAATGTGGGGATAATTCTGGTTTAAGAACATACACATATCATATTGTTTCTTTATATGGATTTATGATTGTACAATAACAGCTCTTTAATTAAAAATTAAAAAATAAAAACATTTCCTATTCAAGAATTTTAAGTTTGGTGTACAACTTATGTCAATTAACTTTTTGTAGGATATAAAGAATGGGTCAAGGGGCTGGAGCGGTAGCTCAGCGGTTACGCCGCTTGCCTGGCAATCACGGGTACATGGGTTCAAACCCCAGCACCCATGTATGTATACAGTGTAAAGAGCAAGGAAAGCCATGTGAAAAACTCAATAAAAATGGATTCTTTCTGTCTCTGTGTCCTTCTCTCTCTCTCTTTTTTTTAAAGAATGGGTCAAAATTTTTTTATTTTTTACATATAGATATTCACACAACCATTTATTGAAAGGGTGATTTTTAATCCCATAGCACTGATGTGTACTCATGGACATTAATCAGGTGTTTCCCATGTGTGTGGGAAGATTTCTCAACTTTGTTTCTTTAATTGATAGTGTTATATAGAAAGTAAGTTAACGCCATACTATCTTAATTGCTATGGTTTTACACTAAGCCTTGGTATTTGCCAGTGTAAATCCACCAGATTTTTTTGTTCTTTTTTTAAAGATTATCTTACCTCTACTTTCACATTTTGTAACTTTTTAATTAGCTTTAAAATTTTCTTATAGAAATATGCTGTTGGGATTTCTTAGGATCTTCAAACTTACTTTTAAAAATCATTCACAATTTTGAATATAACAATCTTATACATCTTAGATATTTTCTTAGGTTAATGTTTTAGATACTCTTCGTGATGGCATAATTTTTTAAAATTTATTTTTAGTTAACATACGTGAAAATACATTTGGCTTTTGTATAGTGTACAAAAGTATATAAAATGTAAATATACACATAAATATATATTTTTATATTGTAAAAGTATATACAATATAAAATACATTTGACTTTTGTACATCAGTCTTTTATCTAGTGATGTTAGGTGTATTTATTAATTTTTATATTTGTAATGTTTCTTCTGATAAATGATTAGTTTTTCATCTTTGTATGTTTAAATTTTTTCTTTTGCCTGAATATACTCAAGTTCTGTTTGATATAGAATAAAATAAAATTATTGTGAGGGTTCTTATATCATTCTAGAATTTGAAAAGAACTTTTAATATTTTATTGTTAAAGATGATATGTGTGAAAGTGATCATTATATATCTTTATATGATTGTTGTATACTATATACTTTATATGATTGTTGAATGAAGTTTCTGTTATCTCTTTTGCTAAGAGTTAGTATTAATGATTATTGAATTTTATGAAATTGCTTATTTTGATATCATTTTTATTATTGTGGTTTATTTTATCGTTTCATTTTTAAATGTTTAATCAGTCTTGTATGTGTGTACTAAGTTCTACTTGGTCATGATGTGTTATTTTTTATTTCTTTGGGTTTAATTTGTTAAGCCTTAAATTGCCCCTAATCATTAGAGAGCTATGACTTTACATTTCCTTTCCTCTAATTAAATTGGTCTTATAAATTTAATTGAAAAGTATTTGTGTTCTATTTTCTGAAAAATTTTGTATAAATTTGTGTTGCATTGTCTTTACATGTTTAGAATTCATCAGAGAAGTTTTTATAGACCTGAAGATTTCTTGATAAGAGGGTATTTAAGTAGAGATTTCACTTTTAAAACCACATGATCATTCAAATTTTTCATTTTCTTGTGTCAAATTTGGTAAACATTTTGTTCATTTTTTAATATTTCAAATTTATTAGTGTAAGTTTGTTCATAATGTTTGTTTTGATCTTTTAAATGGTAGTGTGATCTGTACTTGTATGGGTGGTAGATGTTTGGGATGGAAACTACAGAAGTTAATTGCCATTTTCGTCACAGATGCTTACTGTTAATATGACATCACTACTGATGTAAACCTGACTGACCTAGATGTTGGTCATATTTCTCCCCTGGAAGATTCCCTTTTCTGCTCCTTTCCATTCTGTAGTCGATATTAAAGTGCAACATGGAGCATGGATGTCAGGTGGGGTTTTTTTGTCTTGCAAATTCAAAGAATGAAATCCACAGACACAAGGGTGAGAGCAGAACTTCCAAAGAATGAGGATTCCGAAGAGAGGGTTGCCACTGGTATTTATTTTCTAGGAATCTTTATGTACTTCATCTTTCTCTATAGATAGATGATTGGTGGGATGACATGTAAATGTAGGATTCAGGAAGAGGGACAGTCAACTCTATTTTGTGTTCAGCAAACCTAGAATAAAGTTATTTCTAAGCCTTTATTAGCACACGCAGGTTTTGGGGTGATGGTCTGTTGGTAAAAGACGAGGTACCCTTTAGGGTTCATGTGTCTAGGGCCCGTTAAGGAACTGTCCTTGTGACTAGTAGTAACTGGGATTAGAAACTTGATTTCCCAGTCTTTTATTCCTCCTTGTCTTCTCTGAGACCGTTTTCCTGTCTGTCTGCTTGGCTCATGAGGAAGTTACTCTATGTATCCCATATTTAGTTGGTGGGGAGTTGTGTTTTTCTCAGGGTTGGGGGGCTTTCTACATAAATAAGTTAATATTTTTCTGTGCAAGATATTTTTTTTTAATTTTAATTTTTGAACAACCATACAAATTTTAACAAAATAATATAAAATGTATATAGTTTCTGGATACCAGATTTACCCCCAGGAGTGCCCCCCCATTTCCCACCTGTATCCCTCCATTCCCTTACCCACAATATCTCTAAAAATTAAAGTATTAGGCTGTATAACATTACACCTTATCTGGATTTAACACATGATAATAAACCACCTTTCTGAATGGCCAGAGTCTAGTTCCAACCTCCACAGATGAGTGGAGACATTCGACCCTTGGTTCTCTGGGTTAAGCTGATTTTACTAAGCATAATTTCTTCCATAGCCATCCATTTACCTTCAAAGGCTGCAATATCATTGTTTCTAATTGCTGTGTAATATTCCATGGTATATATGTACCACAGTTTACAGTGAGGGACATCTGGGTTGTTTCCATAGTCTAGCAATAGTAAATTGTGCTGCTATGAACATAGATATTGCTGTGTCACTATAATGTGCTGATTCTAAATCCCCTGGAAAGATACCCAGGAGTGGAATAGCAGGATCGTATGGTGGGCTCAT
Organism: Aplodontia rufa; assembly: GCA_004027875.1. NCBI lineage: Eukaryota > Metazoa > Chordata > Mammalia > Rodentia > Aplodontiidae > Aplodontia > Aplodontia rufa. The sequence goes on from PVKS010006298.1 coordinate 49,140, forward strand.
CCCTAGTTTTTTGACGATTCTCCACACTGCTTTCCAGAGGGGCTGTACCAGTCTGCAGCTCCACCAACAGTGTGTTAGTGTCCCTATCACTCCACATCCCCTCCAGCATCTATTATTGTTTGTTTTCTTCATTTTTGCCATTTTGACTGGCGTAAGGTGATATCTTAATGTAGTTTTCATTTGCATTTCTCTGATTACTAGAAATTTGGAGCACTTTCTCTTGTATTCGTTGCCTTGATCAATGTTCTCTGGTGAGAAGTTTCTATTTAGCTCTTTGGCCCATTTATTAATTGGGTTGTTAGTGTTTTTGTAGTTGGTATTTTTGAGAATTTTGTAGATTCTGGAAATGAGACCCCTGTCAGAGGAATCATAGCACATGATTCTCTCCATTTCCGTAGGAAACCTCTTGACTCTTTTGATTGTTTCCTTGGCAGTACAAAAGCTTTTTAGCTTTATGGCATCCCATTCACTGATTTTTTACTTTACTTCCTTCACTTTAGGAGACCTGTTGAGAAAGTCTTTGCCTACTCCCAAATGCTGAAGTGTTGGACCTACTTTTTCTTCTATCACTTGCAAGGTAGCTGGTTTAATTCCTAGCTCCATGATCCATTTTGATTTGACTGTATCTGGAAGATCCAAAAAACTCCATCAGTAAACTGCTTGAACTCATGAATAGATTTAGCACAGTGGCAGGATACAAGATCAACACTCATAAATCAAGAGTTTTCCTATACACTAATAATAATAGGACTGAAGAAGAAGTCAGGAAATCAGTCCCTTTCAAAATAGCTTAAAAAAAAATACTTGGGAATTAACCTTACAAGGGAAATCAAAGATCTCTTCAACGAAAACTATCAGTCATTGAAGAATGAAATCCAAGATGACCTAAGAAGATGGAAAGGTGTCCCATGCTCTTGGTTAGGCAGAATTAATATAATAAAAATGGCCATTCTACCGAAAGCTCTATATAGATTTAATGCTATCCCTATAAAGATACCTGTGTCGTTCTTTACAGACATAGAAAAAGCAATTCTCAAATTCATTTGGAGCAATAAGAAACCTAGAATTGCCAAAACACTACTAAGCAAGAAAGATGAAACAGGTGGTTTTGCCATACCAGATTTAAAACTATACTATAGAGCTGTAGTAACAAAGACAGCATGGTACTGGTATCAAGATAGGAAAGAAGACCAATGGAATAGAATAGAAGACCCTGAAACAAACCCTCAAATCTTTAAACATCTGATTTTTGTCAAAGGGGGGCAAAATAGTACATGGAGGAGAGACAGCCTCTTCAACAAACGGTGCTGGATAAACTAGTCAGCCACATGCAGAAAGTTGAAATTAGACCCATATCTTTCTCCTTGCACCAGAATCAAATCTGTGCAAGATATTAATCTATTTCCCCCATTTAATTATATATTCAATCATTTATCAGTATTGACCTGTGGATATTTATTTCACACATTAGATTATTCCATACTTTAGGCTATAATTCAGTATTATGGTATTATTCAAATTGCTCTAGCTTTGGCCATTGGAAGCTTTGTCATTTGATGGCTGTGTCCCTTTGACATAATCCTATTGGTTTATTTTTTAAGCACTTCTCTGCATTCTGGCACTAACAAGATGGTCCTGTCTTGGAATCATTCACTTATCAAAAAAATGTCAATAGAAAATATATTGAAATGAATGCAATGAAAATGTAGCATATATTCATTTTAAGAAATTAGAAAAAGAATAGTAAATTTAACCCAAAGTGTTCTGAAGAGCTCTGGTTTCTTTTGGGAATCATATTAGACACTTGGTTCTCTGAGTACATTTATTTTTATTTCATTTTTGAAATCTCTTTGGGTTTAATTTGATATTTTACATTCTCTAGATGGATACATGTTACATTTTCATTTTAACATTTTCAACTTATTCTTCAATTTACCTGGACTTTGACCCTTTTATATTATAAAAGGCTGCTTTTTATCTCTAGTGGTGCTTCTTCCCTTTATGCCAATTTTGATATTAATATGGTTACACGAGCTTTGTTAGTTGAGACTGTTTTTCATGTTATAACTCTTCTCATTGCATTTCAATCTTACTTTTTTCTTTCATTAAAAGCATATATGTTATGGGCATTATATAATTATCATTCCTCCAGTCTGTTTTTTTTCTTTTAAATGGTATTTATTCTATTGTTATTTATGTAATTAAGGATATATTTAGTTTTGCACATACTGTCTTACTATCTGTTTCCTATGTTTCTTACCTGTTTTTTCTTTTGGATCTATAGATACATCTATATATTATTCTATTATTCTCTCTGACTATACACATATCTGTATATTATTGTTATATTATTTCTCTTTTAGCTTTAATTATACTTTAAAAAGTCCCTTTAATGGGTACTTAGAGAAGAATATATGCATAGTTGATTAGTGTCCAAGTTAAATAACTATTTTTCAACTTCCTAGACAATGGTTAGGCCTTGGGACAGCTTAACTATATTTACCACTCTCTAACTTTTGTATTGTTGCTGTCATATATAATCACATGAAATATTATTTTGATACTTTTTTTAACAAATTAAAACCATTAATGGATTCTGCTTCTATGGTTTACATAAAATATGTACCATGGAGCAATCAACACACGATTGTTAAAAACAACAAATCAGACAAGTAAGGGCTGGAGTGTGGCTCAGTGTAGACCACTTGCCTAGCATCTCCAAGGCCCTGGATTTGACTTCTAGCACCTTACAAAAGCAAAACAACAAGAAAAACAAAGCATTTTGATACCTTTAAGAATCAGTTACTTATATTTATTTACATATTTGCCATACCCCTGCTCTTCCTTTCCTTTTTTATTTGTATTTTTTATTTCTTCTGGGATCTTTCCTTCTTTTGGAAGCACTCCTTTGATAGTTCTTTAACATATGTCTTCTGAGGAGGAATTTGCTTTTTTAAATGTAAATTTATTTTTCTTCAATTTTCAAGGGAATTTTCGTTGGGTATTGAAATTTTGAATCATAGTTATTTTCCTTCAAATGTTTATTGATAATTTCCCATTGCTTTCAGACTTCCATCTTTTTGTTGAGAAATCAACTGTAATGTCTTACTCATTCTCCTTCCAAATCAATTTGTCTTTTGCCCCTTTGGTTGATTTAATTTTATTCTTAGTCTTTGTTCTCACAATAAATATACCTATGTTTGTGGTTTTGTAATTATTTTATTTGGTGTTTCTACCACTTTTTAATGCTTAGCTAGACTTTTTGAGGGTCAGTTTTGGTAAATTCTTATGTCACTTTACCTTCAAATATTTCTTCTTCCCGTTGTATTACATTTCTCTTTCCATTCTGAGATTCCAACTACACTATTTGAAATGTTTTCACTGTCACATGTATTTTATGTTTTCTTGATTTCCTATACTTTTCCCGCTGTACTTCAGTCTATATATCTTCTATTGACATATCTTTTAGTTCATTAATCTTTAGCAATATCCAATTCAATATTACACCCATGTATTGTCATTAAATTTAGTGTTGCACTTTTAATTCTATGATTTTCATTTCAGTTATTTCATTGTTTCCCATTCTATACTAAAATTCTTTATTTTGTCTTTGGATTCCCTTAACAATGTTAATCATTTAGTTTAGAATGTAGATGTAGCTATGGATGTAGTAACTCCATTATCACAGTTTCCTCAGAGTCTGTTTCTGGTTTTTTTTTTCTTTCTATTTTCTATCAAGTGTTGTCTTGTTTACTTTTCATTGACTACAAAATATTGTACAGCGTATGGAAACTGTAGATAATTTTTTGGATGATTTACTTTTGTATCTAGGAGCCACTGTGGCTGGTGGCAGATTACCTTAATTAAATCAGGAACTAGTGCATTCTGACTTTTTAAATATAGGTTTTGGGATTTGTACTGAAAACCTTGGATATTTTAGGGTTCTGCTGTCTTGGAGGACAGTGAGTTTTTTAGTATGCCTCCCAACTCTAAGATTGTTAAAAACTTTGCCCAGCTTTTGAAAATAACCAGTCACAGCTTTTTTCAGTTCTCTGTCCCCTTTGTGTAAAGCCACATGAAGTAGTAGGTTGCTTTTCTTTCTGTATTCTTAGATTTTTGGCTCCACAAATTTCACTGATGTTGTTGCTCTCTGATAGCTTCACACAGATGCATTTTAAACTTCGCTCACCTTTTCTAGATTTTGTTAGCATTAGGCTTGACCCAAATCAACCTGGAATGCGATTGCAAGCTGTAATTTACGTTTACTTTTGGTATAATTCAGGGATACTCTTTTTAGTTTTTGCAGATCATTGGCTATTTTGGCAGAGCCATTTATTAAATAATTCATACTTTTCCTGTAAAATTCAACAACCATTACAAGGTATTACATCTCACATATTCTGGAATCTATTTCTGAATTTTCTCTTTGACTTTTTTGAAACTGCCTATTTATTGCTGACAAATGCCATTTCTTTTTCATAGTTTTGTGTTTTCTGATTTCCAGGGAGTTATGCCTCCCACACTCTTTGTTTTTCCTCTTCAGTGTTTATGGATTTTTATTGAATATTTAGTTTCTCATGTAATTTTAGAATTTTTTTTTTCCATTTTAGGAAACAGTCTTTTGATGTTTTAATAACAGTTAATTGAATTGTATTTTATTTTGTAGAACTGAACATTTTGATGACATTATGTTTGCTTTTCCATGAACATAGAAGCTTTTTAGATTTTTTTTAGAGTTAGTTCAAAACAATCTCCATCTACTTTGTTTTCATTTTATTAGGTTGTATCTACAGAAAAGATGTCAACCTTATTATTGTGTAGGTTCTAGCCTTTCTAGTTGAATTTGTCTTTGCTATTGAAATGGAAATGTTTTTCTTATTTCTAATGTTTTAAATGATTGATGCTTCATTAAAGAGAATCTACTGTTTTTGATGTGTTTTGAATTTTATTAGTACATCAAATAATCTTATTTCTCATTTTAATTTCATGACTATGAAATAGTTTTCTCAATTAAAATAAATTTTAAATTTAAAATTTCCATGAAAATGAGAATATTGCTGATTTAGTTCTTGATTTATAACTATAAAATGAGTTAGTTTTAAGATATAGAATATTTTCCATATTTTTAATATAGTTTTTGTCATTTAACAAATTTAGTCTACTTCTCTTTTAGAATATTTCTTTACAAGGGACTACTGAATACCATCAAATACTTTTGTAGTTCTATTGATTAATTCATGCCATTGGCCCTTTTATTTATTAATACAATCATTTATGTTGACAGATTTCCTGAATTTAAATAACATTTATGTTCATAGATTTCCTGAAATTAAATAATCCTTACATTTTTGGAGTAAAATATGCTTGATTAGATCATATAGATAAAACTCAACAGTGATTCCATATGGTCCGGCTTTTTAAAAAAAATTTTAACAAAGCACATATGAATGATGTTTTCAGTATTTATGTACACCGTATCCAACTAAAATAGAATTGAATGAATGAGCATCAACTTTAAGGCCAAAATTAGAGTATTTTTGCGCCAAAGAAGGCTCTTACGTGACCTTCCCCCTGCAACATAACCATTATTCTGACTCTTGTACTATGATTCATTACGTTTTAAAAAATATTTTAATTCAAGATCACATCTTCTTAAAATGCATTTAAAATTTTTTTTCATTATCCTTATAAAATGAAATCCTGTTTTGTTTTCTTATGGCTTATTTAGTCATTATTAGGTTTTTGAGGTTAATTTACTTTGGCACATTGTAGTTATGGTCCATTAATTTTTATTGTAGTAAATGTTATACTATATGAGTATACCACAATGTACTTCATTCTGTTTGATGGACATTTGTATTACTTCTAACTTTGTTGTTTCACAAATAATGGTATCATAACACTTTTGTACATTCCATGGTGAACATGTACAAGGCATAGGTCGTGGCCATATATAATTTTACTAGGGATTGTGACTATTTTGCTAGGATTGTGACTATTTTGCTAGATTTTTCAAATTAATACAATGGCACTTTATGAAAATTATCATTTCTACACATCCTTCTCATTTCATGTCATTTGACATTTACTAAGTTTGGTATGCAATGAGTCTTACAATTTTTAAACTTTTTTCTTTAAACACTTTTGAAATTGTAGCAATGTTATAAAAATAAAAATGATTCCTCTTCATTCTACTCATTTCTCCCAGTTTACCATATTTACCTTATTGAATTTGTATGTGCATGTATGCATGTATGGATATTAAACTGCATATTAATATATGTGTATACTATGTAGGTTATATATATACATGTTTATATGTATATATTCTTATATATTCTTGTACACATTCATATTTTTTCCTTAACTGAGGATAAGTTGCATATGTTATTTCCATACCACTTTAGTATTCCTACATAATGATGCTGTATCCATCAAAATAAGTGATTAAATATAGATACAATCCTACTATCCAACCACATTTGCCAATTACCCCAGGAATGTCCTTAATATTTAACTGTTTCCTTGCTGATCTTGGGCCTAATATAAGCCTTGCACTGCTGTTAGTTGGTGTATCTTTAGTCTTCTTTCACTTGAGCAATTATCAATTTTCTTGATATTTATGACATAATTTTTTAAGAATACAGGACATTTTGCAGTTGCTTTGTAGAATGACTCTCAATTTGGGTTTGATATTTTCTCAGGATTAGAGTCTGGTTGTGGATTTTTGCAATAATTGGTAGAAATGATAGTGTGTTCATTTTTTACCAGCACACAATATTGGTTTGCCCCATTACTCATGACTTTTATCATTTTCCTAAGATGATGCCTTCTAAAGTAATCTGTAATAAATTTATACTTATTGATTAGTGAGTGATTAAACAGCGTTCAGAGAGTCTGTATAAATAGCCTGTTCATCAAACTTTCACCTACTCATTTGGCATCCTTGATAATTATTGTCTAAACAATTATTAGTATGATAGTTGCCAAATGATCTTCTAATTCATTCTTTTTCTCTTTCCCTCCTATTCTTTTATCAGCAATAATACATAGATTTCTATTTTACTTAATAGGCAATAATCCATACTATTATTATGCATTTTGATTCTTTGTTACAAATTGGCTAATGCCAAGCCCTACAAACTTATCTTTCTAGTTTTTGAACATTTCTCCATCATTCATTTGTACTTTTTCTTGCTTTAGAGTATTATAGCCTTGGGATTTGCCCTATCTTCAAGGAGATTAGATACCATTTAATAAGAATGATATTTATAATTTAGACTGTCTTGATGAGCTCATTTATGCTGGTTGTCTTATTTCCATACCCTCTCAGTGGACAGAATTAGAAATTATGTATGTGTATACACACACCCAATTTATATACACATATCTATTTCCATATACATCCATTTATATATAACAAAACTAAGTTTACACTGAACTCCAGTTTCAGCCTTCTGATTTTCATATTTGTAATTTGTCGCTGATATGAGAAACCAGGCTACATAATCCTCAATATATTTACCTCTGCAATTCCCTTTTAAGTAACCAATCCCCACTGGACCATCTCCACTCTTCTAGTTCTTGATGGCCAAGAGGGCTGCCTCCTCTCTTTCCTCACTCTGATTGTATTCCAACTAATGTTTTTATGGACATTTCATGGATTACAAATGAGAAAGACCTTTCCTTTATTGGTGGTTTATCATACTCTTTGGTAAAATTCCTGTATTTTCATTTCCCCCCTTTTTTATTGGTTGTTATCTTATTTCTTTTGGTGCCAGATACTTGCAGATATTCTCTAGACTCATAGATTTTCTTGAATGTGTGGATTGGGGTCATTCCCAAGTCTGGAAAATTCTTGCCATAATCTCTTTGAATATTTCCTCTGTCCAGTCGTTTTTCTTTGAAGAACTATAAATTGAGGTAAATCAGATGCTCTCATTCTAGCTTCTTTTAAATTGCAGTCTATATTTTTCATTTCTTTGTTTCTTCATTTGGTTCTGGATAGTTTCTTTCAGCTCTGTCTTCATGCTCCCAAATTCTTTCTTCAAATGTTAAAGCCAAACCATTTAGATTTAGTGTTATTTAAGAAATATTTGACTAGTACCACAAAAATAATCTAGAACTTTTTTTCTAAAAAAAATTTCTTGTGCTACATTTCACCTTTAGATCTGAAATAAATTTTTATAATGCTGTGTTATTTTGCTTTATAGTTTATGCTTTTATCATACATGTTTCTTCTAGTTTTTGTTGGTGAGAATCTCCAATGTGTATTAACACAAGTAAAATTGCTGGTCCACAGAGTATGGGCATACTTAATTTCAGAAAATATTGTCCAACTTCTTAAATACTTTATACTCTCATGGTATCTTACTTGAGACTATACCCCTGTATTCTTGCTAGTCACTGACATTATTTAATTTTCTAAATTTTGCTTGTAAACATCCTCTGGATTTTCTTTTTTATGTAGAACATGATGATGTGTATTTGCAGTGACAGCCCAAAGTTTTTAAAAATTTACATTTTTCCTTATATCCTATTTTGGGTAAAATTTTGGTGGGAAACAATTCACTTGGAACTTTATGTCAGGCACAAAAAACAAGATTACTTTATTTAGAGAGTTTGAGTCCTTGAGGTTTCATTTGAGTATTTCCAGACTGCCTGAATCAAGACTGCAAGAAAGAATATTTGTACTTCCTGATTCCTCTGTCTTTGTCCTCCAGACTAATCTGCGATAATAAGATTGTGCCATCTCATTCTGGATATTATCTACTCATAAAACCCTCCCCTTTTGTGCTCTGGGTATTGTCCTAGACTGAAGGGAGAGGCTCTATTTGTTGTATAAGTCTAATAATCTTTTCAAAATCAGTTGTTTATTCAAGAACACATAATAATTTATGTACTCTCCCATCCCACCCCAGCTGGTTCTTCTTGAACTGTAAAATAATTACTAGTTTCCATAATTGATTATATATTTATTTCTTAAGTACAGGGACTGTTTTATTCACCTTAATCTTTAACAGTTAACATAGGGCTCAGTATATAATACATGTATAACAAATACATGTTGACTTAACACATACTTCATGCAGCAGAAACTGTATTAGCCACAATATTATTCATCAGTCAGCAAACTTGACCTAAGAGCAGATCAACTTAATTCGATCTTCTCTTCTAGGAACAAATTTTCCCACTGTGCTTAGATTCTTAGTGCATAGATTAGAACCTTTATCATGTATTAACTGGTGATATTTTATAAGTACACAAAGTTTCTATCATGGGAATGATGGCAACCAACTAGAGCAACAAATATAGTTAAGTCCAGAAATATCAATCTTGAGTCATATAAAATTTGCTTATCTGGAATATATTTCTGCTTGTGGATTTTACATAATTGAAATATTAATCTTATCATTTGAATTTGGACTAGTTTTCCTAAATATGAAGTGAAATTTTTAAAAAAATTGACACTAAGTTTTGTTCTGTGCTTTAGCTATCGGATTATATCTCTGTCATTATCTTGTGTACCTCACTTTACATACCTCCAGGTTACGATTCTCTTTCCTGTGATCCTGCTCATTCACACGTGGTGAATTAGTGCTTGTTTACTGCTATTTTTTTAAAAAAATCATTGTATGAGGACCAAAAGCTTCTGTGCAGCGACCAAGTCTTTTATTTTCTTTTTACATTAGTGTCTGAGATACATGATCAGCACCTAGGAGGAGTTTTGAAACTGCTCACTTGTAAAATTTGTCCTCATGCTCTAAATTATTCTGTCATCAGTTTGACATGTTCTTGCCTCATGGATTGTGGATTGTATTGAGGAAGCCATCTGTGTTTTCCCATTGACCAACCATAGGAGTTACATAGCAATTGTTTGAGTTTATATCTTCATTTCTTATATTCTCCTTGAATTGCAACCATATACTCCATTTTATCTTTGACATTTTAACATGGATGCCTAATAGGTAATTCAAATTTATGTCCCAGCTTAAATTCTTGTTTTCCTCCCCCAAACCTACTCTTCCCAGCATTCTCCATCTTTGTAACTGACTTCTTGTTCACTTGGTTGTCATGACAAAAATCTTAGTGTTATCTTTGATTGCTCTTATTTCTCTAACTTCACAGACATTCCTATTGGCACTACCTATAAAATATCCCTATTACCTTTACCCCATCAGAGTCTTAAGTTACCACCATTTCTTACATGGATTACTGCAACAGACTTCTAATTAGTTTCCCTGTCCCTCCTTTTATTCTAGGTGACGTCTAGTCTGTTCTTCATATAGCTAGCAAAAGTGAACCTGTTAAAATCCCAATGTGATTATTGATTTCCATTCAAATTTAGATTACAGTCCTTATTGTGGCCTACCATGCCCTGCATGATCTGATCCCTCCTACCTCTTTGACTTCACCTTTCTTCTTACTCTCTCTATTCTCTAGCCATACTGTTCATCTTTGAATGTGTTTGCACTTCATGTCCTTCATACGTAATATTCTGTGGCCTAAATACTTTTCCTCAGGAATGAATAAGTCTCTCATTTTATTTGTCTGTTGTTTAAATATTATCTTCTTACAGAAAAAGGGCGGTCCTGACCATTGTCTATAATGTAACATATTCTCACTTCCATAATTCTCTATCCCCTTCCTCTACTTTACTTCATACTCTTGGTGACCAACTGCCATTATAGTGTGTGCATGCATGCATATGTGTGTATGTATGTATATGTAGTTGTACCTACATATCTCCCTTCACTAGAATGTAAGCTCTTTGAAGCCAAGAAATTTGCTTGTCTTGTTCATTGTGGCCCCTGTACTTTGGAAAATTGCTGACATATATGACAATAAAATATAATTTTGGACTGTGAACACATTTCTTTCTGAGTTCAATTCAGAATACATCTGAATGAAATTATGCCATATTTCAAAGAATGTTGAACTGTCTTTTGTAAATATTTGTGCATTGCCAAATTTATGATATTCTGAATTAATAATTAATGAATTTGTGCATTCATTTTAGGATAATTTTTGTTTTTATCTTTTATAATATTCACTCTCAGGAAGGTGTACTAAAAATTGATGAGATCCTTTAGAATTTAAAACTAGAATTTTTTACCACCAGATGGAGACCTAGTACTGACTTTTTTATGACTAGCTAATTATCAGAGATGCAATCATAAGAATATGTCCTTAAACCAAAATTCTTTTGTTTTTTCCCTCGATTTTGTATATTTCTAATAACTTTTACTAATTAGAAATATTATTACCTATATTCAGGAAGGTTTGAAGTGGTTATTAAGTTGTACTAAAAAAGAAGCAGAGAGCACAGGCATCCGGGTCCACATATATTCAGAGATGTTGGAGTAGGTGGCTGGTTCTCTGGTGAAACAAGGTCAGAAGAGAGTGGGCTGTTGATGAAAAATAAAGTATGAAGGTGGTGTTAAGTGGTAGGGTTCTAGGAGTCAAGAGATTTCTACTAATGGGGAAAAGTGCTTGCAAGGAAGAGTATAGAAGGGAAAGTAACTAGTGATAAAGCAGGTTTAACTAAAGTGTGCTTTCCTGATTGGGGAGTAGAGACCACAAAGGTCATGAAGTGGGAGGGTTCCAGGACTTCATTCATAGCAAAAGGTTTTGAAGGATCTGTTAACTGGTCAGGCAAGTTGTATTCTGTTTGTTCTTTCCTAAGCCATTAGAGATGTTGGGTATTTTCTCTTTTTTTTTTTCATTTTTGGGATTGTTTTTCCACAGTGCTATGTAATTTGAAACATGTGTAATATATGAGACACCCAAGTAAAGCAATAGTTTTTTTTTTGGAAGTTCTTAGCAAATATAATTTCCTCACGCATGAAAGAAGAAAGACCCCAGGAGGGAAAATTAAAATAAATAATTTTTCTCATTTTTCTCACTGGATTTCATTTATTTTACTTCTAGAAGTAGCAAAACAAACAAACAAACAAAATTCTATGTCAATCCTAGCAGAAGAAAAGATAGTTTATAATTTATATGCTATTTGCCCTGAACATTAGAAGAAATTTTGCCTTTTGTTTTACTGTCACCTCATTGAGGTTAATGATCTCTGCTCAGGTTTTCTTTCATCCCCCAAATGGAAATAGCCTTTTCAGCTGATCTTCCTGCTCTCCTATCAGTCTAATTGGCCTTCTATAATCTTGTCAAGCTAATTTACCCAAAACAAAGATAACCTGGCTGTATTTTTTTTTCCTTTTTTTTTCTTTTCCTGGACTAAAATCTGTCAAAGACTACATTTAGCACAAGGTAAAATCCAAACTTGTTAGCACAGTGAGCTCCCCATTACCCTGATTCTGCCTTTATTCTATATTTGTTGCTCAGCTCTGGTGTAACTTTTAAAGTCTTCCTAAATTCTTCTGAACAAAAGTGATATAGCCCCTTCTTCTGTGTTTTCATGTTTTTATTTTTGCTATTTTTATATCACTTTTCACCTTGTAAATCAAGTTCACTTAGTAATGAAGACACACAACTTAATTAATTCTGATATCACATAGATTTTTAATTCCTCAAAGTGGCGATCCTGTCTTATTTCCTAGGGTCTCCAGTGCCAGAAGTAGTTACTTTTGCAGGCAATTAATACATTTTTGATAATGTTTTCAGTTTTGTTTTTGTAAAAATACGGTATAAATTCATTTCTGTTCATGCCATATTACATTCTTTAGAAAACTAATTTTGAGTTTTAACATTCTTGCATTTTAATGCTCAAAACCAAAATAGCCATTTGGGCAAAATAGACAAACAAGAGGCTATTGTGTTTTTAACCTCTTAAAATATAAATAATTGATCACTTTTATATTACATGGTAATATAGCTTTCAATAGAACTAATTTCTTTTAAAATTATGTACAAGTTGAACATCAATAAAATGAATCAATAGCCTTGTAGTATTAACCAACATAGAAGAATTAGTTCCTATTTGCATCCTCCCTCTCTAAAACATCCACAGCAAACACTCTCAAAATAACAGCATGCAAATTAATTAAAGTATAATGAATTTTAGTAAATATGTTGAGAAATGCTTTAGGATTCTTTATTCATTTTGCAAGAGCTTCCAGAGCATCTGCTGTTTGTCAGGCATTGTGCTTTGTCTAGAGAACATCTATAAATGGTCAGCTTTCAGTCCTCATGGAACTTAATGTGAGGGAGACAGACAATAAGAAACCAACAATAAATGAGCAATATGGTTGGGATCATGGTTATTGCTCTTAGAAAAATCAAACAGAGAAATTAGTTTATAGACTGGCTGGAATGTAAGGAGAACCTTTACTTTTTTCTCATATAAACGATGTTGTGAGTAACAATAGGGTGGATTACCGTGGTAGTGGTAAACATGGGAAAAAGAATGTGTGTGAGGTATATTTTGAAGGTGCAGCTACCCAGACTTACTGATAAGATTAGATGTGGGTATACCTTGGAGTTCTACTCTGCTATTAGAATGATATCATGGCATTTGCAGCCAAATGGATGGAGATGGAAAAAAATTATGCTGAGTGAAATATCCCAAACTCAGAGACTTAAGGGCTGGATGTTTTCTCTCATATGTGGAAGCTAGAGTAATATCTAAAACAGATTGAAAGTTAGCTAAGCTCAAAAAATAAACTCAGCATAAGTGAATTTACACATAAACAGGGGAAACCATAACTATGAAACTGGAGGTGTTGGGGATCGACCCCAACATGAGGCCCAGCTGGCTTGTAAAAGAATTGGTGGTAAACAACTCTAAGGGGCCCAGCTGGCTTGTAATTAGCAAATTGCCTGACCGCATGACTAAGCTATTCGGCCACTCATTTGTTACAATTGGATAAACGTGTTTGCACTGTACCCCTATTGGTTGTTGTAATGGATAAAGAGAGTAGCGACTAGTCAGGTGAGAAAGCAGTCAGGAGGAAAGCAGAGAAGCATAGAGTCAGAGAAGCAGAAGCAGAAGCAGAAGCACAGAAGTATAGAACCAGCGAAGCAGCAGCAGCAGCAGCAGCAGCAGCAGCAGAGACGGCGGAGAGATCAGCAGCGGTAGAAGATGCAGGTAGTAAGAGCCTCAGCTGCAGAAATAGGGACTCTAGTATGGCAATAGAAACAAGGACTCTAAATGTTAATAGCCTTGACTAAAAAAGAGGGAAGGCAGGAAGCGCTTGTAGGCCTTTAGCCATGGTAAAGGGAGAAATAAAGTGCTTGGAGAACTTAAGACCACTGGGTCTATTTTAATCTTAGTCAAACGCCGAATGAGAGCCGGGACCGGACAGGAGGGAGAAGGGAGGGAGGCAGGGAGAGGAGGGAGGGATTAGGGGGCTTATCAATGCAACTGGGAAACCTCGTCTCCCATGAGAAGACCAATTGTACACAGGCAGGCAGAGAAGATCAGAAAATTCAAAAATTAACACATATATGTGCTTATTTCTATCTATAACATGGGGGTAAAGTTGTGGGGACAAGAGTGGTTGAAGTGGGGAGATCCTGGACTAGGATTGGACTTAACTTACTTTGTCAGTATCCATCTATGCATGCATATGTAACAACAGTTCCATCCAATATGTAAGACTATGTTGAACAAATAAAAAATAAATTAAAAAAAAGATTAGATGTGAGAGGTAAAGAGAAATGAACAATGACTTAGGGTTATTTTTTCTTTTGCTTGAGTACCTACAGATTTTAATAAAACTGATTTTGGAATTCTTGCATTCTTAAACTCAACCACAAGGGTACAGGGGATTGTTTAGTGGACTAAGAGGATATAGTCAATAAAGACACAGTGAAAAGGAGTTGGAGACCCACAGCACTCCTCAGGCCTAAATATTCTTGCTTACTCTTTAGGACCATTTTCTTTTTAACTAAGAAATATTATAACTTTGTGGCAGTTTTTGAATAATAACATCAATCTTTATAATGTAATCCCAATAGCCATTGCTACCTAGAAATGAACCAAAATGGGTAGTGAGGGGAAGTTTCTGTCAGTGTGTAAGATATTTTTTTTCCCCTCCAAATTTACTCTCTACTCTCAGCCTGTTTGGCTTCCTAGAGGTTGTCTATGGATTGTGTGAATCCATAGACAATCTTACCCTTTGGTTTTGGGATACACTGGCGGAAGATTAGAGGGTGGACAGAGATTGGTGGTTTACTTGCCTTCCTCCTTCATTACCAGCTTGCTGTGGGATGGCTGTGACTGTAGTGAAGGTCACAACTCCAGCTGGTGATCCCTTTTATAACTACTTTGTCTGGGTTTCAGTATCCACTCTGTCCCCTTGTACCTTCAGGCTTAGGAATTATTGTGTCTAGTCCCAGAGGACTGACTACTCCATTCCTTGTTTCATTTTAACTCTTTATAAAAGTCTTCTCAAAGACCCTTAACTGTTCTATTTCCTTCTAGAACCCTGACTAAATCAGTGTCATTATTTGAAACTGACAGAAACTGATTTTGGGTGAATTTAAGACAAAAAACAGAATTATTCAAAATCATATTGCATAATTTTCCTGATTAAAAAATATATCACTGTTGCTCTTGTACTCTTGTAATTCTAGATGAAATTATTGCTACCTTTATTGTTCCCTACCAGTGCCATTTCTGTGCACAAGCAGAGTCTTATCATTGAAAAATGGCCTCTCCTGCCACTTATGCCAACCCAAACAGAAGCTCCATGAAAGGCTGGTTTTCTCACATTACGGTATTCTGATTGGCATGTATGGAATGCCCCTTCTGCTCTTTAGTTACCCAATATGAGTACACTCTCATATTGTCAAACTCATAAAGGACACAAAATTTCTACTTTCTTAGTTTATACCACTATTAAGATAAAAGCAAATGTGTACTTCTTGTATCCTCAAAGAGATAACCCAAAGTCTTCTAAATTAATTAATATGACTCTTAAATTCTGCCTCTCTGAGCTATAATCTTTTGATTCCTAGTTGTGTTATAATTCAGTTTTGGCATTCTATGGTTTATGGACTAAAATATAAAATTAAATATCATCCCAGATATCCCAGATGAAAATGTTAGTGGAACTGGAAGAAGCAAAGAAAATAGGTAAAATATATAAATATGCTCATGAAAAAATCAAGGAAGAAATTAGGATAGATGTTATAACTCCTGTTTCTTCAATTATTAGGCCATGTTGCAATTTAAAAAAAAATTTCTTTTTCATCATGCATTTCATGTCTTTTAGGCAACACATCAGCTGGTCTTTTTTTTTTTTATAGTGGAGAATGCAAACCTTTATTTCTGAGGGACCTGAGCTTTTGTGGTCTTACCTGAATGACGTCTTTCTAGTTTTCTGGTGCTGTGCACCAGGAAACACTCCAGGGGTTTTATTCATTTTTCATCCCTGTCCCAATTTTATAGAAGCAACTGGTTTTTTTTTTTTTTTACAATTATGATCACTCTAACCAAACCCATAACAACCACTCCCCACCCGCTTTTTAAAAAGTCTGTTCCTCTAATGTTATTTCAAATTTTAGGAGTCATAATTGGTTAGGCAGTAGGCTTTCTTTGTTTCCAATTTAATGGACTGATTCTTGTGTCCCCTAATGAATGTATTATCTTAAATAATGAGAACTAAATCCAAAGATCCTAGAGTAGTAGAGATGAGAAACAGCTATGTTGCTAGTGAGTCATTAGTTGTAGGAATGAGGTAAGATTTCTACCATTTAGTTCCTGCAGCTGTTTATTTTGGCTGTGGGAAATATGCTACCACATTAGGGATGGCTAGTTCAGGGCATATTCTACATCTGTAAGACTTTATCACATCAGAAGGTATTAGAGACTGGGTGTGGTGGCACGCATCTGCAATAACAGCGCCTTGGGATGCTGAGGCAGGAGGATGGCAAGTTCAAGGCCATCCTTGGAAACTTAGTAAGACCCTTTCTCAAAACAAAAAGAACTGGAGATGAAGCTCAAATGTGAAGTTACCCTGGATTCAATCCCCAGTATTCTCCCAAAATTTATTAGAATGAGAAGTGAGTATTAGAATGAAAAGGATAGAAAGAAGTAGTTCTAAAATAAAAGAAAAATGATCATTGCTTAATAAACAGATGCATTTGAGTGATAAGGTACTGTCTGGACCAGTGAGTCACGTGAGTGCGTGCAACTATTGTTTTTCACTTTGACATTATTTGTTAGAATGAAGGTGTGTGTGTGTGTGTGTGTGTGTATTTGTTGTATAGTGACAACAAATACATCAATAAGTACATGGGTGATAGAGTTGATGGCAGAAGAATGGCAAACAAGGAAAGCAAATTAAATGCAGAGGAAGTGTCTCTTTAGTAAGGCCAAATTCCTGGTCTTCGTTACGTGAGAGTTCAGTGTAACCTACCACCAGGTCTGCCTGGCTGCCTGCCCTCTTGGAAACTCATGCCAGTCTCTATTGCCTGAAACTTGGTTTCTCAGCAATGAGATCATTCTGGAGGAGATTAGGTACATATTGCTGAAGTATTATAAATATCTTCGTAATTACAGCCATTTTGTTCACTAATTTATTAAGCACTGGTTTATCTAGGCAAGGAAATAGACTGACATACACATGTTGCATTATCTGTTCTGCATTATTGTTGGGAATCTCTTGTACAGAGTTAAGGTGATGCATGGACACAAATATTTTCACATTCTTGTCTTTCTGAGAGGTCTGTCCACATGCTGCTCTCTCCATAGTCTTCATGTCTAATCCTCTAGGCATCAAATTTCAAAGATCTTCATCCTCTACGTGGGCATTTTAAACTTCTCACTGGTTGAGAAGTTTTGTTGTTCTCTGCAGGGCCATTGGAGTTGAATAGTGGTGCTGCAGGGATCTGTCTTTCCTCAGTCAGCTGGTATTGGCAGCTTTCCATGGGGCCACCGGTATGGGTTGAGTGCAGCATACAGTGTATGTTGCCTCTAGAATCCAAAGAAGCTCTCCAAGCATTATCTTTATTTTTCTGCAGTGGAGACAAAGACGTGGCCGATTTCCTTTGGCTTTTCCTAATGTGTCTCGGATTACCAAAGCCTCAGACTCTTTGCTAAGGGTTAAGAACCCTGTATTTTCATGGTGTTTTTTTTCAAATTATTTATTATATATGTGACTTATACTCTCCATATTCCATCGATGTGTTTCTGATGGTACAGTAACTATACCAACAATCTCTTCTGTGGCCTGGGCAACAGTCAAGGTCTGAGTAGAATAAGTTGTCCTACCCTGAGAATTGACCCATCCTGAGGCTAAAGAGGGAAGTTACTGCTATCTTTCAAAAAGAGAGCAAGTTAGGGTGAGTATGGTTTTTCTAGTGGATGGTAGAAAAAGAATTTCCAGATTAGCGGCATGCCAGGTTGGCTTATTTTAGTGAAGAGGACACAGCTAGCCCACTGTTTCAGTTTATATAATCTCTCCATTAAATTGTCCTTTTCACCAAACCCAGAGATTTTTGAGTTACACAGATCTCAGAGGGTGTTAGAAGGCTGCTCGGTCATTTCAGATCATTCCTCAGTCATCTGATTTAAAGGTCATTACTTTTTCAGAAAATAATGAACAACACTCTACAATAAGTATGCTTTCTTGGGTCAGTTGAGTGGAGCTCCTGGTCTCAGACCGTACTGAGACCTGCTCATTCCAGTTAGACTCGTTCTGTCTCACTTGCAGTATCATCCATGCACGTTCTTCCAGTGCAGAGGACAGTCATTGTGACACTTTTTAAAAGTACTTGCACTCCCATCAACCAATATAGTTCTAAATTATTTGATTTTTGAGTGTCTTCTGGGTTTTCTTGAGAGATGCAAGAGGATGGGCGAATAGATGATTCATGATAAATGAACATCAGTCTTATTATCTCCCCAAGTCTTTGGATTTCTTCCTGTATATTATACCAAGGATTTTAAGCTTTTCAGCTTTATTAGTATAGTCACATTGAGAACAGGATTTAGTTAACCAAGTAAATAAAAATTTATAACCACTCTTAGCTGCTTAAGGTAACACATCAAATCCCAAATCATTGCAAGTGAACTCAAAATGATGTTCTTCTCAATTTAAAGTTGTAAATTTTTTTTCTTAGCCTACTACCCTCACAATTCATTCTCAGGTATACTGTCTGATTTTTTGATGTTAAACGAAGTCTTGCAGTTCTTTTCATGATTGAGCTTTTCCCCGATGGGTTGAATTTTGCAGCTAGCTCTCTCTAGAATGCTGTGATGTGATTCTGGTTATAGGTCAGTGACATTGTGAAGGGGTCTGAGGAGAACTGTCTTTTCCTTACAAAACAGTTGCTGTAGAAAAGGTCCAAAAGGATCATGTTCTTCAGGCAAATTAAAAATGGCCCCATAATTCGGAAGGGAATGAGCTGCTTTTGGCAAGGAATCCTCAGTGGATTTAGGTGTTAGAGCAATCTGGGTCATTTCAAACCTCCTCCATATCTCCGTTCCAGTGTGAAGAGGCATATTCTTTTCCACTTATTGCCCTACCTTTCACATAAGATACCTGGTGAAACTGTAAAGTCAGTGCTTCTGGAAGATGATAACAAGAAATCTGCATGACAAAAAAGTTTATTTTTAGCCACTTTAGTCCTATTGCAACTTCTGAATAATCTTTTCCCCACTGTTACAGAAATTCTGTGATTTTCAGGCTTTGCTGTAAAGTAAGAATCCAGAAATTTGAGCTTGCCTTCATTTAAGCACTTCAATAAAGTTACATAGCAAACAGTTGCTATGGAGCCTGAGTTCCTCTTGTTCTTTACGTGATTCTGTGGCAGTGTCCTCGATTCTCCAAAACATTACCTCCAAGGATCACTTCAGTGACCTCAGGGGTAATTTAATTAGTAGTTTCATCAGTGTGTACCTTCAAGTACCAGGTTCTATCTCTTTGCAGATCCACCAACACAAGCCAGAAATGAATTCTGATTAATTAATGGAATTCTGAAAAATGATGTTAGGTATTTCACAGAGATAGTGAGATGCCTGAAGAACTAAAAAAAAGAAAAAAATATTTAAACCATGTCCCTGACCTGACCTGTTGAGCAAACCACCATTTGCTACTGTCGTCTGGTGGTGCTTCAGGGAAAATTGGTGCCTTCAATGCTGTCTAGCGAACTCATTTGCACTAAGAATGTCAGCTATCGACTACAGCGAAACCACTCCCCACTTCCACTGTTGCATTTGAAGCCCGGACACTCGGCTACCACCCACCCGCAAAGTGGGGATGCAGAGGAACTCCCCCCCCACAGGGCACACTTTCTCATGTTGCTGAAAGCGAATTTCAGGTTTTGAACAGGTACATCTGAGTCCCAGTCACCTGCCTGAGCACTATGGAGACTGGATTATGTATTTTGATTTATGCGTTGGGAAAGTGGAACTCTTGAGCTGAGAATTTTCTGAATATAGAAATGCTGTTCTAAAGATTATGGGTATTGGGGCCAGAGCAGTGGCTTAGTGGTTATGGTGCTTGCCTGGCATGCGCGAGTATGCGGGTTCAAACCCCAGCACCATGTGCACAACAAAGTATCTGAGCAATGAAAGCCACATGGGAAACTAAATAAAATTGATCCTCTCTTTAAAAAAAAAAAGATTATGGGTATGCATGATCCTCAGGAATATCTTCAGAGGACACCGATTATTTTCTTTCTCATTTATTTTACCTTTGATTTATATACAATAAGATTTAAATTACATTTTATACTATATTTATGTAACACTGTATATTATTTAATACTATATTTTGAGTACAAGGAAATTCTCCTAAAATGTTAAAATACAATGCATATAAAAACCTTAAACTAGCTAGCCATACAAAAAGTAAAGATAAACTTGTTGTATAAATGACAATAAATTGAATAGGCATATTATAAAAATATTAGGTTTTATCAAATTAAAATTTGTGAAAATATATTTGAGAGTGCGTGTATGTGTTTTAGTTCATTTTGGTACTCATAGACCATTTTTTTTAAATGAGTAAACATGTTGATATATTAAACAATTTAAATTATTTAAAATTACTTCTTTCTCTTGTGTTTATATAGTTTTAGTTTTGCCACTATTTTGCTTTGTTTTCTAGTTGTATTCTCTCATTACAATTTTTAGAGTTTCCTATTATGTTAGAGTTTTGTTTTTTCTTTTCTTTTTTTTTAATCTTATTTCCCCTTCACTTCCTCTCTAAATTGGTTCAAATTGCTTTTCTCATGTTCTGTTCCTACAACTCTGCTCTCTCTGATTTTGGGGTGTTGGTAGCATCATCCATTTTCATTGCTCCACCATTGGCTTCTATGGGACGTGATCTAAATGCCCAGTTCTAGTCCTGCAGTCCTTACTGTGCCTTATTTCTAATGGCCATAATGTTTTCTTCACTGCGTTTCAGTCTGCAGGGTCTTCCCTGACGGTACGTGTTTGCTGACCGAATCATATTGCCATCCTTTTCAGGTACTCAGCCGAAACACGTTAGCATGCTTTACTCATGCCTCACCTTGTCACGAGATCAGTCACTGAGTCCTTTTGAGTCTTTGTTTGAATTCCTTTCATGTGAACTGTAGGAGCTATTCACTTTTCGCCATGTGGGCTTCTTCATATGGCTTAAATCCTTTTCATTCGTGTTTGGACCTCATCTTGTACGTTTTCTTCCTAGAAACCTTCACTGATATCTGCACATGTTAAACGATGAGTCAGCGTAGACAGAGGTCTACCAATGCAAGTAGATGAAAACTACCTGCAAAAATAGAGGGGACCCAGAGTAATGGGAAAATGAGTGGGAAGGTTACAGAGAGCTCCATCCCCCATCAGCCAAAACTGGCAGCCTTTTTGTTTTAATTAAGGTGTCGAGTTATTGTACGATCATAAGTATATACAAAACATGTGTTAGCATATAATCTTAAACCAGAATTACCCCAACATTGGCCACGTGCTAGTTTCTTGATTGTTCTACATTTTGCTCTAAAAGCAATATAAATGCTTAGATTGTGAATTTTCTGGAATTAAATGATTACACAAGTATTATTGGATTCTCAGGGGGGTAAACAGTATGCTACAGTGTTGAATGTCTCCCTAGAGCCCACCCTATTCTCCCTCCCTCTGTCCTCCCCACCCATCACCTCCATCCCCTCCTCCCCCCACATATCTATGGTTGTCCTAGATTATATGTTGCATGCCCCTGCTGGTTCCAATATGTGGTTCTGACCACCTTTCACTCAAGATTGGGTTTAGCTCCAGCCTCCGAAGATGAGTGAAAAATTTGACCCTTGACTCTCTGGGTTTGGCTAACTTTGCTGAGCATGATTTCTTTCATAGCCATCCATTTACCTGCAAAGAGTGCAATATCATTGTTTCTAATTGCTGAATAGAATTCCATCGTATATGTATACCACAGCTTTTGGATCCATTCATCCAGTGAGGGGCTTCTGGGTTGGTTCCATAATTATCTTTTGTAAATTGAGCTGCTACAAACATAGATTTTGCTGTGTTGCTGTAATGTTCTGGTTCTAACTCCTCTAGGAAAATACTCATAAGAGGGATAGCTGGGTCGTATGGTGTTTTCATCCCTAATTTTTTGAGGATTCTCCACACTGCTTTCCAGAGTGGCTGTACCAGTTTGCAGTTCCACCAACAGTGGGCTAGTGTTCCTAACTCCTAGCAACCCCTCCAGCATCTGTTATTGTTTATATTCTTCATCTTTGCCAATCTGACTGGAGCAAGGTGAAATCTTAATGTAGCCTGTCTTTTGACTCTTTAGATTATATTAAAAAATGAATTTTTAAGCAAGTCAAATGGAAGTGCTTTGATGACAACCATTTAAGAATCACTGGATTAGATGAAATATGAGATTTCTGCTAGACAGTTACTGTGAAAGATGATCAGAAAAATAAATTATTCAAGTTGATTCTGCTCACTTTTTTGACTTAATGTATGGTAGACATCTTTGCCTATGGTACAAGTCACTGGATGAGGTGGAAGACTATGGTGCTAAGAGCATGAGGAAAGCTTGCAGAGAAGAAAAACTACTCCTTCACACCTTGAAGTCTTTGGTTCACTTCTGAAATTCTTCTCTGACATTTCTCTTCTGCTACCCATGCTATGCTAATTATTGTAGGACTATGTTTTAAACGACCTGCAGTACAAATCTCACTTTTTGTAGAAGATTTTTATGCTTACTCCTGCCTATTTATGCTTCCAGATTAAATTTAAAATCTGATTCAGCTTCAGAAAATGGAATCCTCATTAGGATCACATTAATTTGAGTAATTTTTTATGGAAAACATTTTTATAGTCTCTCTCTCATTTGACCATCAGGTACAAAGTCCTGAATTTATACTTCTTTATTCATAGCATATTATTATTATTTCAATCTGTGCTTTACCCTCTTTGTTTTATTTTGTGCCTTTTTTTCCCTCATTACATATTGCCACTTCCATTTCCTGCTCTCGGTATGTTTGATATGTGTTTTCAGTCAAATACATGTGTATCCTTTTATGTTCCTAGTGATGATGTGGGTGTGTGTGCTTTTAATTTCCATAGATAACACTGTGCAATAGATGTTTCTTTTTCCATTCACCACGTTGCCTTTGGGGTCTATTCATGTTGCTGAATGTACATCTATTTTTCTGTATTACTGTAGAATGTCTAATTTTAACTGTTGGGTAGGATTTTGTTTTGTATATCTAGCACACTTTACTTCTTCATATCCTTGTTAGTGGCTACTCAGGCTCCATTTATCTACTGTTTAAATCACATTGAGAAATAATTCATCTGCATTGTATAAGTAGACCCAGAATTGTTGATTCATAGGGCATATAGTTAATAGAGCGAAATACTGACAGCTTGTTTTTGAGTGACACTTCTCTGTAGTGCATGAGGATTTTATTTCTTCTGGTAGCTTTGCCATCACTTTTGTTTCTTTTAAAATTTTTGCAAATCCTAATTGTATAAATCGGTATCTCATTGTTGAAATTTATATTTCTCGATTATTGGTGAGTTTGTAGGCCTCTTCATTTGTTAATCATTCAGATTTTCTTTTCAGGAAATTGTTTATTATCTTTTGCAAATTTTTATATTTTCCTCTTTTTCCACTTGATGTGCAAATATTCCCATATATCCTAGACGTTAATCCATCATTGGTTTTCCGTGTTCTGATTGCCTTCTCCCAGCCAGTGTTGCCTGTGGAGTTCTTTGTTGAATGGAATCAAATCTATTTTTAATGTGCGATGTTTGTTTATAGAATCTCATTTAAGAAACATCTCTATCTTTAGGTAACATAGATGTTTATTGTCATTTCCTTCTATTATAAACATGTTTTGCATTTTTATTTCTGTCCTTTACGTATAGATCTTTGATCTATCTGAAATTCAGCTTTGATTGTGATACAATGGGATCATTTTATCCATAAATTTCTCCTCCAATTTTTCTTTTGTGGTTATACCAATTTATATTTACAATATCTCCCTATCCTACACCCTGTCCAACATTTTGTGTTATTTAAAAATGTTTTTGTCAGGTGTGTGCTGCCTTATGGCAGTTGAACATGTTACGTGTATTCATTGAGCATTTCTAATCCTTGAGAATGTATGATTTCCCGTCCATTTCGTTTTCCTATCTTTGTTCCAATGCCATCTGCCTCATGGGACACATTCAGAATTGTGAGAAAATGAATTTCTGTTATTGGAGCCACTTGATTTGTGTTGCTTCGTCACGGTGACCCTAACAAATGAATATAGTTGTTCACTATACATCATTGTGAGTTGAATTATGTACTTTTTATGTTGGTGTATTTGCTTTCTGTTTTTTGGAGCCCTTTCTGTAATAAGAATATCTATTTTGTTATTCTTATGCTGAAATTTGTTTTACCAACTTTTATTTTGACTTTTTTTTTTTAAAGAGAGAGGGACAGTGAGAGAGAGAGAGAGAAGCAACTTTATTTAGTTTTTCACATGGCCTTAGTTGTTCCAACACTTAGTTGTGTACGTGGTGCTGGGGTTTGAACCCGGGTCCTCGTGCTTGCCAGGCAAGCGTTGAAACCGCTGAGCCACCGCTCCAGCCCCTTATTTTGACTTTTTTGTTTATATTTAATTAACTTTTAACTTTGTTTATAGTGGGGATTTAAAGATCTTGTGCTCAAATTTTTAAATCAGTGTAGTCAAATCACTCATTTCTTGATCTAGGGTTATTTCTGGGATTTTTATTGTGTTCATTTCTAATAACTTTATTTTGGTGCAGATATCATTCTTTTTAATGATGATAAATTGATAGTATGTTTTAATGCCTGTTTCCATTATTTTCTTCTTTGCAGATGCAGTGTTTTCAAATTAGCATGAGAATGCTAAGATTTCACAGTGTCTTTGCATTGTTGCAAACATGCCTCATAAAAGCGTATTTTGTTTTCCCTTTATATTGGTCATTTTCTTTCAAACTACAAAATTCTCTGATATATACAGGCTGCCCTTTTAAAACATTGCTTATTGTTCATTCAGTCACAGATGGTTGTTTTTCAGGTTAAGGAAGCCTGTTTTGGTCTGGTATTGGATTTTATATAATTTCTCATAAGGAAGAAAGAAATAAAATTACTGTCATTTTATTTAGCTAGATTAGAGGTCTGATTGCTCTTAAAGATGTAGAGAAAGAGTAGGCAGCACTCTTTTGGTAATAAACTCATCCATATTTTGATAGGCATGTTTTCAGAGGGTTTGTTTTTATTTTTTATTGTAGCCCAAATTGTTAGACACACTCAGCCTCATCTGAACACAGTGAGCAGCCTAGTAGACTTGCGGGCTCCTGGGACTCTTCTTAAACTTTGCACCTGTGGAACTTGTTTCTTAGGGCTCTTCTAAGGGTAGAACAGGAAAGAGTATCAGGGCCTAACAGGCTGTGTGTGGGAGCAGGTTCCTTCCCTTGCAAGCTGCTGGCAGAAGTCACAGTGACATTGATCTCGTAGTCTACTCTCTCCTACAGTGTGTCCCTTAGGTTTAGGGATTTGCTACTGGGGTTGTGCTTGGGCTGTCAGTACCATACACTTATTTCCAAGTAGGAATTTTATTCATTCTGATCTCTTCTGTGGTACGTTTTACAAAAATTAAAGTTTCCAATCAAGATATATTCACCTTTTTCATCTGAGACTGAAATAGGGGCAAGTATGTTTATGTTTACTCATTTCAATTTGAAAGAGGTTAAATATATTTAATCATTTTAAGATCTTGAAGGCTTTAAAAAAAGATCTTGAAGACTGTAGCTAAAATTCTGCTATAGTTTTTCAATGTTTTGATGTATACTTTTATACAGTTGAAATTTTAAATTCCATACAATTTTCTTTTTCATCTAACATATCACAAAATTTAATGTTTGAAAAATACACTTTTAATGGCTGTATAATATTCCATTAAAATGATATATTATTTTGTCCCGTCATTTGACTTCTGATTATTTTTGTGAGAGATTTATAGATCGATTGATGACTAAATTAGCTATAAATACATAGCTATTGTATGTTGCACTATATTTCTGAACCCTGGTGGTGGTAGAGAGGAGATGTGTGTAAGTGGGACTTCAGATTATAAAATGCAACCTAAGGTATAAAAAAATGTTCTTAGAACTCTGAGATGAGAATAGTATTGTGGTATGGCTTCACTAATGAATGGCATTTGAAATAGCCTTGAAGACTTAGTAGAATTTGCAATTAGGAAGAATGAACTTTGAAAAGACAAAAACAGTATGAATTAAAAGTAGGGCATAGAAAAATATGAAATTCAATGTTGACATATTTTTATTGGTTACAAGAATCTGCTGTTTGTAGACTCTTCTAGCAAATATTTTAACCATGTCCCTTTATAATGCACTTTTCTATCTTTATAGATGATAAAAAAACTTGCCAATTATGTTTTATGTCTATGTATTTCCTCTTCTTTCCTTTCTTTGATGGTAGCTGTGGAAAAAAATGAGAAGCAACTGGTTTTGTGTGTATCTTTCATCCTTTCGTATTCTGAGTTAAATTTATTAACTTTATAAAAAAGTGTTTGGGGGAGGGACACTGGCCTTTAGGAGGATAGAGACCGAATGGAAAATGTCTACAAGATTCTGCATGGAGGTTAATGGAAAGTGTTTCAAGAAAGAATTGTGGTGTTTGAAACTAGTGTGAAAAACTAGAATATAAAATAGAAGAACATAGCGTTTTGATTTTTCACCCTTGCGTGTGTACGGTTCCCTTAACATTGAGAAGATTCAAGAACTGCTGGAAATGAAGAATTCCACGAGCAAAGCGTTTACGTCATGTGTGTTGTGTATTGTGATCTCCGGGTGGACTCACATGATACATAGAAATCACAAACTGTGGAATCAAGGATGCTTTTTTTTCTATCAAATTAGCAAAAGGGCAGTGAGATTTGTTGAGGCTGGAGATGTAATGATTAGATGATACGTCAAGTCTGTGCAGAGCACTAATTGCAGCAGGAGATTAAAGTCTCTGTTGAAATCACTTAAAGCTCTGAAGATTTGTTGAAGTAAATCAGGAACAATGCCCGGTGTCACAGGAGCTATCAGCACCTGATGAATGAACATCATGTTCTGCTGCCTTCTGCCTATTGTGATGATTGTCCTCGGGATGGTGTGACTGTAGTCCTCACACTGAGGAAGATTAAGAGCTTTGTACCTCTATTAGCAGACATGCAATTACCCAATGGGGGAAGACATAGTAGATTAAATGCAACAAAAGGGAGATCTGCATCAACTTAATTTATCCAAGCCTCCAACCCAGTGTGGTTAATAAAATAATTCTGCAGTTTACACAAGATAAAACTTTATAGCAGTTATCTTTTAATTTGAAAATTAGTAAATTAGCATTTCTAGGATAACTATAGCTGTGATTCAAATTTAAGAATAGTTAGATGTCTTTTCTCTTTTAATGATGCTCTGACTTCAGTGCAGTCTGTGTACATGTGCACACATATGTACATATAAATGTGTGCTTATATTTGTAAAACTCACTTAAGGTATATTTATTTCCTTGCTTGTTTGTGCTAAATCTAACACTGGTGGCCTCTTCAGAGTTTAGACAGAGAATTTTTTTTTTACGTAAAATTCATTCTGTCTAGAATTTTCTCAGTGAGAACTATGAGTACATCATACTGTTAACCTTAGGCTGAAATCAGCCACAGATTTTGTTCAGTAAATTTTATATAACACCCACACATAGGTGTGTGTGTATATATATATATATATATATATATATATATATATATATATTGAAGTTCACTTAAAGTCATTTTAGGATCCTCACTGTCTTAAAATTGCATAGCAGGTATAAGTGAAATACAATAGGAGTACACACACGAGGTTAGGTAAGAGAGAGAGGGAAGAAAACCTTCATTCTCTTACCTTTTCATTTTGAAAACATGAGGATTTTACTTAAAGTGTCCACCTAGTTTTCCGGCACTAAATTACTACCAGCAAGTGAAATTTGTTACCTGTGTGAATAGACTACACTTGTCTCAAATATCATGATTTTAAAAAGATCTTGTTCTTATAGAATTTTCCTCCGGGACTCAGAATTGATTCATTCTACAGGTATTTTGGTGTGTCTGCTGGATGCAAATCATTCTATAAATATTTATGCAAGATCTGTGTTTGAAACACAAATGAATAATATCATTGCTGACCTCAGGAGTTTATTTCTGATAGGAGAGATGAGAAAATTACAGTTATCTGTAATAAAAGGTGAGCTAGAGTAAGTTCTGCATTAATGTCCATTTAATATTTACAGATTAGGGCAGAGTAGGACTTAGTGTCACAAATGCATTTTAATTTTAACTCATACCAACAAAGAGGTTGTTTTCATTCCTGTCCATGGGCATGAAGTTGAATTTATTTCCAGAAAGAACACTGTCACTTTACCGTTAACAGACAAAACAATTAGATCAAGAGTTTGAATTCTTCTGTGTACTTTGCCTTATCAGAAGTTATCTTGCTCTTCCTTTTCAAATAATGAAAGCAAACAAAGGAAAACACCTGCTTATTTCACCTCTAATTGTGTTTTCCTTCATCTTGGCCCCCGAGGGCCGGATTTAGTCCACAGCTGTGAGCCACGTGTGCCCAGAATCTGCAGAAACATGTGCGTGATCTGCAGAGCATTCTCTAATTGTCCTCTTGTTTTTTCATGGAACATTATGATTGAGATTCTTTCCCCCATTTGAGTGCTTATTTGAAGGCACGCATGATAAGGAATAATACACCTATATAGATAATTAAAATTGTCCTTTCATACTTAATGGACATAGTACTGCAGCTCCCTCTTCATATTTGGCAGCTACAAAGGTACGTGAAGAATTGCCCTCCCCATGCCCTACTTTTTCCAAGGAGAGGAAGAGGTCCAGCTGTTTTCACAGTGATTAATCTGCAGACTTTACCTTGGGAATCCTATGCTATGGAGCCCTTTGTGATTTTATTAGGAAATACGAAAACTTCATCTTTGCAATTAACACACTGCAGAGGAAGATAGCACCGTGTGGGGGGTGTGTCACAATGTAATCTTATTTTTTTTTTCCTGGAGTACTTTGTGTATGACAGAGCTAGTATTTAGATATTCCTCATAAAGGATTTTAAAATGTTGATCAGCTTTGCCACTATATGTCGTTGTCCCCTCGACCAGCGAGGCGGCAATAACGACGTGTACACACTTGTTGCTTGTGGAGATCTTTTTTATTCAGGAAGTTACACTGCTTATATAGTAAAAGTGAACCAATCCGTAGGCTGTTGCTATGAGGAAGAAAACTCTGCTGTTGGCTCCTATTGGTTGTCCCTAGGTGGTCAGATGTTGCAAGCACAAGAACCAGAAACAAGAGGTCAGCTGACTTGGTTGGGCCAGCTGCCAGCCACCATCTTAAGGCTGCCTGTGTGGCGTGGGCCCTGGGTGCCGCCCCCGACATATCCCCTTTTTGTTTTAGTTGAGACTGTGCCTGCCTTAGGTTGCCAGGATAGAGCTACATTCTTATCCGTCATTGGGTGTTGAAGTACAACGTCTTCAACCCCTGTCTTAGGTTGATATGTGCTCTTCCTGGTCTGACCCGTCTTTGACTACCGGTCTAGCATGTTCAGCCATACTTTAGGGGGATGGCCAGCATCGATGGCTAGCAAAGCTTGGTGTAGAATCGCTGTCTGTTTACGCTGGTTACCACGTAGCTTGCACATCCACCACACACCAATACCAGATATGAGACACAGGGAACCATCAAAAACCAGGAAGCCAA